>ML803837.1:34132-46476 GCA_009831015.1 Picea engelmannii | reverse complement strand
GATAAGGAAAGATAAAGAATCGTTTCAAAAGGTAAATTGCTAACACACATTACATGAGAATAATATAGTGGTGGATCATAAAGAAAACTTATCCACTTGGGAAAAAATGGGGGTTTTAACTATCAATGGTAAGAAATACGCACAATTGATCCCTTGACGAATCAATTAAAGGATTTTGTATCTCTTCATTAATATGGCACATGGAGAATTATCTCTCATCCCATTATGCAAGGAATAATGCAATGAGACATCACCACCACTACTACATGACTAAACCTCATACCATGTAGCTTAATGAATTCGATAACCTAGCATAATACTTATACTATAAGTTATATTCATGTTTTGACATTGATTCTTCGAAAATAAATAGTGAAACCTAGGCTTAGAGGTGTTTTTGTTCTTGGATATTTGGGTTTGATGGCGGTGGCATTGTTCCAACCAGGAGAGGCCAGGATAATTGGTTAAGCGGTGGATCTATCCTTGATCCGACTACAATGGAGCTCCCACAGGTCACCTTGGATCCATATAGTGGGGTCCCTCCTTCCTTCCCTCTTTTCTGACATGGCCTTTCACCCTCTTTCCAATGTCAGAAGTACTAGTGGATTATGGTGAGGATCTCCCAAGTACAGAGGAAATTTTCTTTTCGCATGAATATTTTTGAAAATTACAAAGGTTAAAGCGTGATTACAATGTGATGAATCCACATCCATTGGATTTGTTTCTTGGCGTTTATCACAAGGAAAAGAACCACTCCCAAATCAAAGGTTTAATGCAGGTGTGTGGCTCGACTTGCGAGCTCCTTAATGGCGGTTGGAATCCCATTTCTCCCATTCTCTATGGTGGCAATGTGAGTCCTCATGTTGAAGCATCGAAGCAGAGATATTCAAAAAGAGCATTATCCCCGAGGGTTTTTGTTGTTAAAGGGAAGGGTGGGGATTATCCATATTATCCTCCTACCAAAAAATCCAGTGTTGTGAAGAAAATTTGATGTTGTAAACTATGTAAATTGAAGCGAAGGATGGTAGTTGGTGAGGAAGTTGGTTTTGGTGATATTGCAGCCCTAATCGAAAGGGCACTGGTGGGTCGTTTTTGCAGTAAGGTGTTGTCCCTATTTTTATTGAAGGAATGGTTGGATGAAAATTGGTTTCCTTTTCTCGGTTATAGCCCATTGTTTTACACTTTGGTGCGAGGTTGGTTCTGTGTAATTTTTAAGATGCATGTAGAGTTGCAGGACATGCATAAATGCTCCTGGTGCTGGGGATGATTGGGTTTGATCATAAAAGAGTGGTATATCACATTTTACCCTACTCATGATGCTCTCTCACCTTTGAAGGTATGGGTGATACTTCCTAATCTTCCTGTTGGTGGTAAATATTGTCGTTTAATAAGTGTCCAATCATTTAATTGTCAACCCGAGGAGTTCGTAAACTTACAAAGCACATGCACAGTATATGCATGATTAAAGCTAATTTAACATAATCTAATGTTGAATCTACAACTGGAATTGAATCATTAATCTAATGCGGGAAGCTGAAACACATGACTTGGAAGTGAATTGTTGAAACACACGACTGAAATGAAATTGCGTAAATGAAATTAACTTGGAAATGTAAAATTGTATCAAAGGAAAACAACATGTGAAGAGAAGAAAGACAACATGTGTGATCTCACACTAACAATAATCAATCTCAATTACATGACAATAATCAAATGACAAGATAATGAAATCATGAAACTAATCAAAGAAATGACTATGAACCAAATGACTAACTCCTATCATTGATTTCTAATCATTTTCCAATATAAATCTAATCTCCTTCTAATCCCATAATGACTAATTAATTTCTCATCCTAATGACTACCCCCTCATGAATAGAGAGAACTCTCTTTTATACATGAGAGCTTTGAAAAGAATATAAGCATCTCATAATTACAGGTCCAATTTTCTCTCAACCAATTTCCCATTATTACAAAATATGATCCCTTCAAATCCTCACACATATCTCTCATAATCTTGTATAAGATATGATATCCATTCCCCATGATATTCTCCTTGAAATAAGCTTGAATAATTATCTCCTCAAATATTGAAATGGTGGAGGAAATATTCGAGAAGTCTTTTTGAATTAATCCTTCACATATCCCTACACATTAAAATCCTCACACATTTTTTAGATATATATGAAAACACATGTCGATTTTCTAATATTTAATCATAAATTCTCTTTTAATACTAAAATGAATAAAGTGGAAAATAATAAGGTGAAACCCAAATGTATTTATGAAAATGGTATAATGAAAGGTTAAATGAGGTGATAAAATATGAGGAATGGCGAAAGGGAAAGAGGATGAAAATGCGACATTTCTGAGACCCAACATTTCCCCCCAACTAAACTTGTTGCATGTCCTCATGAAACTGTGCATAAAAATGTTTTTCTTCTCAATTTTGGTTTTGCATGATCATATTTCTTAGTAATAAAGAGGATGAAAATCCCCCCCCCCCATCTGATCTTGTGGCATGTTCTCATGCAACCTTGCATGGTTATTCTTTAGCAATTTTGGCTTCTTAATGAAATCATTCCATGATGTGAAATAAGTAAGTAGCAACTGATGTTTATGATGGTTGGTTCTTTTTTGACAACCATGAATATAACAAATGTTGGTTCTTGTGTTAACAATATTCATTTTTTTTACTTGTTTTCTCGCTGCAATAATATTTTAAGCACACATGCATTTGAAATGATAAGCCATCAATGTGCATAAGAAAGCTTTTTCTTCATGTTATGAATCATGCCAAGATAGATCAATAGCTGGAATAAAAGTGCAACAAAGTGTAGTTCTAAAGAGACATCTTGCTCAACAGTGTATGAGGTGATGAATGGAATCAAATGGTAATGAATACCACACCCCCCCCCCAAACTGAAGATGTGTTATGTGTACGAAAAGGCTAAAGGCAATGGAACATGGTGGGGTAATTTTCCAAATTCATTCACTCTAGCTTGTAACGAATTGCATGATTAAAGAGTAGAAAACAACATACCTCCACTTACCCAAAAAGTAGATGAACCATGAAATAGGGATGTAATTGTTGTTCGATCAGGAAAAATGTGACTGTTGTTGTCTCTACGACTAGATCATGGAATGTGAAGTGAAGGAATCTAAATTGTTGATTGGTTGTATGAATCAAAAGATGAAGTCTGAAAGTGGAACTGTGGTACTCTCATATGGATGGAAAAATATTGTTGCAACTGTTGATGAAGTCATGGAAAAGTATATAGTATTCACCTGCTGCTAAACCCGATGGTAAAATTCTAGTCATACGAATGAATAGGTCGATGTCGATCATGAAAAGAAGTCATTGGATTACCGACCAGTGATGAATGTCGTTAACCAATGCGAGGAAAACTCACCATTGATGTCAATGAGTGCCAAGGTACCTAATTGCATATTGCAAAGTGTGAAGAGATGAGTTGATGTCGAGTCACTTGCAAGATCTAACGATCAAGGGACATTGATGTATTCCCATGATTTTCAGTGAGAGAACTTGCCATTAAGGCATGCAAGCTTCAAGGTACTCAAAATGATTCTAGTCGCTATCCCAGATAAGGTGTTGAGGTCGATGGGGCAAGACTTGTTGAAAGGTGGGCCTTAAGGAATCCCACATCAGTCAACGCGATTTCATACAAAATGATTGGTATGAATATAGATAAAAAAATCTCAGTAGCAACAGGTTTGTATGGCAAGGAAAACAAGGCAATGTAGTCATAGAAAGGAATTGAATGGTTTTGTTCGTAAGGAAAAAATATGAACTGAAAATGGAGAAAACTGTATGCGACTCAGAAAGGTAGGCATGTGTAAATTCATGATGGATAAGGCAATGAAATGGTGGACTCCAGCATGGATGACCAATGTTATTTGAAGGAGAAATGTTGGTAAAAATTGTATGACACAAATGGTTTTATGAAGGATTTATGTGTAACGACAAATGCCATGACATGTGATGAAAATTAGTTCCTTCAAGTTGTCAACAAAGCATGTTGTTATGAAACATTTTGTGATTCTTGAGAATAACTTCAACATGAGATTGGATCGTCTTTGAACCTGTAAACTCTTAGTACTAATCCTGCATGAAAACTGTGAGAGATTCGAAAAATATAAAATCCAGGAACGAGTATGAATGCGAGAAAATCAAATTTCAAAAAGTGTGTTTTACTTGTTTCCCTTTGCGCGCAGGTTTTGTCATCGATTATTGTTGAAGTGACTCAAGAAACCAAGTTAGCATAAATGTAAAAGCATTATTTTGATACATTTTTCGAGAATGATTGAAATCCATTTGCAATTCGTATTATTATTATTATTATTAAGTTTTGATTTTTTTTTGTGTGTGTGATGACTCACCATTATATTATTTCATTAAAATAAATATTTACAATTTATCATTTCAAAATACATTTGGATAAATCTCCCTTTTGCAGCAATGGATAAGTTAAACTTAACTATAAACAATATCATCTATCCATAGTAAAATTTCAATTTATAATAAAGTTAAAAACATTAATAAAAATTCAAAATATATGGTCGTAAAATTCTCATGCCCATAATTAAATATTTCCACACGTTCAACAAATAAAACTAGTCTATCACCAAGTTTGCAACATAGACAATCCATATCAGCATTACACCAACAAAAAGGTGTGTCTTTGAAGTTGGCGTAGTCATTGTTTTTGTTGCAGGTAACATTAGGTGTATCAAGGAAATAAACTTTTACAACAATCATTGTTTTTCTAGCCTCTACGACCATCGAAGGATCTTGCACTGCAAACATGATGCAAATCATTACGATCGGCACCATAAACACTTCCAAGTTTCTCACTCCCGCCATTAAGAGATTATAATTTCTCTCGAATTCTCACTCCATAACTTTCCCGTGGAATCAAAGAAGGCGCTCATCTGAGCTGCCATTGCACCAAACCTAGTGGGAAACACAAACAATAGCCCATCATCCAGCTGCCAGTGCATGCGATAATCATGAGATCGGAGGAATGTCAGGAGCAGATCTCGGAAATAATCATTCCCCAAATGGTCGAACTTACCTAATTGTCTATTTTTCATTGCGTTGGTTAATAGTAGTCACATAATTTTCGCTGCATTAGCCACATATTGGGAGACTTGTGATCCCTTGAGGAGTCTGTAGCGGAGACGACAGGTGGGTGAGTTATTTTGAGAAAGTCTATCTGGTAGACAAACTCGGAGTCTGGGGTGAGTGTGGTGGTGTGGAGAAGATGAGTATGAGGCGAGTTCATGGAGTGGTTGGGATAAGTCTGGGGTGCATTCTAAGGCACATTTTGGTTTGATTCTTGGAGTGTTCCAGTGGATGGAATGGGTGAGCTAGCATGGTGCGCCCAGACAGAGTATTGTGGAATGATGTTGGTGGTTTTCCTACGACGTTGAGGGTGATCGTGGTGTGACACGCCCGATGCAACACGTTCATGTAGAATTGTGGTGAATTTGTTTTTACAACTGTCGGACAACAATCCAGCCAGAGAACTAGTACTTAGAAAGTTTAGGAGTCAAGAATCACATTTTTTTTGTTGATCATCTCTCAGTGAGCCATGCCCAAATTTTTATTGGTTTTGTACGTTTGTAGGTTTAGTTTTTGGGCTATAAGATGAAGGCGAAAGACATGGTTTGAATGTAAATGAAATAATTTTACCAAATTATGCATGGGTCGCTCTCCTCTTTCTAGAATATTTATGTCCGCAATTATTGAGGGTTTATATGGATTTCGATGTATTCATCTCCATCACATTCTTTGTCTGATTATGTTATTGAATTACCAATATAAGAATTTTAGTAACCCTATGTGTGTGATTGAAATTTCTATCGAACAGAGTGTGTTTGGGAAAAACCCCCTCCTATTAATGATTGTACAAAGAATCTAAGGATCATGGTGTTGATCGAGATCATGCATCCCTTGGGTGATAGAAAACAATTTGATATTTGAGGACGGAGAGGTCACTCTTGGGTTTAAAATGTGAAAATTTCACATTGGTGTGGTCGCATGCATGTGGGAAAGAGAGAACACTCACGTTGACATGTAGGATTCAATTAAATCAAGAAATTTAATTAAATCAAGAAATTTAATTAAATTTAATTAGAGATGTAGCATTTAATTGAATCAAGAAATTTAATTAAATTTAATTGGACCTGTAGCATTTAATCGAATCAATAAATTTCAATTTGCACCGAGTCCCATTGATCGTGGGTCAAAGATCGTTCTGTGAATGACAAAGAATGGTTGGATCGTTGATAGATTATGGGATCTTCCTGTGGTGGTATGTAATTGAATTGTAATTCCCATGTAAATCAATCTGTTGTAGTGACTCCCTGTCACTATTAAATATCATAACTTTTTAATTGTTGGAAGATTGAACAAGGAAAGAAGGCTAGTGATGGTAGGGCAATTATGGGAAAAACGATTAGGTTTGCAGGTTTGGCGTAATTTTATTTTTATTTTGTATTAATTTAATAAAAAAAAATTGGAAAATTTAAGACAAATTGAAATAATTAGCAAATGGAGGTTCAAAGTAAAAAAAAAAAAAAAAAGTTATTTTACATCATCATTCTTCCTGAAAATAGTTTTAGCCATCCTACTTTTTTATCCTTGAGATCGTACCAAGCGCAGGAGGAGAGCATACTTATTCAAAACTAAAACTAACATGTTTTATTCCTTTGAACCTACCTACTCTACTCTAATTGGAAGTTAGAAATTAATTACATGTATTCAAATATCCAATGTAACCATACACACAACAGTAGTAAGAATATATTCACTATCAATTTTGCGAAATGAAATCTAGAACATACGAAAATAAGAACATTTAGTTTTTGTAACTGTGAATTAACTAAAAAACAAAAAATTTGATCTAACCTGATGCTTACTTGGAACCATTGTTCAATAAGGCTTTTGTAGGCATTATTTCCCTCCTTCAAATCATGCTGTAACTTATCTTCGTCTTCCTCGAACTCCTTCTCTAATAATTGTTCTCTATCAGATGTGCGGGATTCTTGGAATCTTGATTCTTCGTTTTCCTCTAGAGGAGTAATTCTTCAGTTGGAATCTTGATTCTTCGGTTGCTGTCAAGATCTCCTCTTCCAGAGAAGAGTAGATCCAGACTTTTGCTAGGATTTGAGTGAGATGTTCCAAGATTAAACTCATTGTTAAACCGTCTTGTTAAAGAGATTCTTACAACACCCAAAACTGAAATCTAAATGAAAAACTTAAATAAAAGCACTCTTGTTGAAACAGAAAAAAAAATTACTCTTCACAGTTGTGTAAATCAAACACTCTTGCTAAAATAGTAAATCACACTTTCATAAATTAAACACTCTTGCATAAATTGAAATTCACACATGCAGGAATTGGAATTCACACTTGCAGAAATTAAACAATCAAGGCTTTGGAGAAAACTCACTATAGTGGCCGTGCAGGTTCTTACCTCTTGTCTTATTGTTTCTCCTCTCCCAAGCTATGTAATTAAAAAAAAAACCTACCTACCTAGACCTCAATCCCTTTAGCACCTCCCCAAAAATGACGCCATAATGTTGGTGGTAAATATTGTCGTTTAATAAGTGCCCAATCGTTTAATTGTCAACCCGAGGAGTTTGTAAACTTACGAAGCACATGCACAGTATATGCAGGATTAAATCTAATTTAACCTAATCTAATGTTGAAGCTACAACTGGAATTGAATCATTAATCTAATGAAGGAAGCTGAAACACACGACTTGGAATTGAATTGTTGAAACACATGACTGAAATGAAATTGCGTAAATGAAATTAAATTGGAAATGGAAAATTGTATCAAAGGAAAACAACATGTGAAGAGCAACAAGACAACATGTGTGAGCTCACACTATCAATAAGCAATATCAATTACATGGCAATAATCAAATGACAAGATAATGAAATCATGAAACTAATCAAAGAAATGACTATGAACCAAACGACCAACTCCTATCATTGATTTCTAATCATTTTCCAATCTAATTCTAATGTCCTTCTAATCCCATAATGACTAATTACTTCCTCATCCTAATGACTACCCCCTTATGATGAGAGAGCACTCTCTTTTACACATGAGAGCTTTGAAAAGAAGATAAGCATCTCATAATTACATATCCACTTTTCTTTCAACCAATTTCCCATTATTACAAAACATGATCCCTTCAAAGCCTCACACATATCTCTCATAAATCTTGGATAAGATATGCTATCCATTCCCCATGATCTTCTCATTGAAATAATCTTGAATAATTGTATCCTCAAATATTGAAATGGTGGAGGAAATATTCGAGAAGTATTTTTTAATTAATCCTTCACATATTCCTACACATTACAAAGCTCACACATTTTTTAGATATTTATGAAAACATGTCGATTTTCTAATATTTAATCATAAATTTTGTTTTAATACTAAAATGAATAAAGTGCAAAATAATAAGGTGAAACCCAAATGTATTTATGAAAACAGTATAATGAAAGGTTAAATGAGGTGATAAAATGTGAGGAATGGTGAAAGGAAAAGAGGATGAAAATGCGACATTTCTGAAACCCAACACTTGCTCTGGCCTTTTGGAGGGAGGAGGTTCTGAAGGCTATAGACAATCGCAATGATTCCTTTCTTAGATTTGAACTGGGGTGGGAATCTAAGGTGGACCAACGATGGGCTTGGGTCCAAATTGAAATCGACATGAGGTTTGGGTTACCTGAAGACATTGAACTTGTTTTGGGTGATTTTGTTCATTCACATCGGATTAATTATTAACGCATGTCGTTTCATTGTTTTGGCTACCATGAGGTTGGTCATGTGCTGGCCAATTTCCACAAAAGACTTGTTTTGTTCAAAGAGCATGCTAAAGTATGGGTAAAAAAGGTGGTGAGGACACCAAGTGCACATAGTAACAAATTTGATGAAGACAAGTATGTCCTTTCTCCTCATGCAGAGGACATGAATGTCGCCTTGAACATTAGGGGGGACTTCTTGGAGACTCCTAATATTGTGGGTAATTCAATGTCCCTTCCCTCTTATGCTTTGAAGGATTATGATGTGGATTCCACACATACCCAAGGCGAAGGTCACATCTCCCATTGTCCTCCCTCATCGACTCTCGGTAATGTCGATTATTTTACGAACTCTATTAAATCCCCTCCTCAAGGGGACACTGACAATCTACCTTCATATTCTCTCTCTCCTTATTCTTCCCCTCCTTCGCCCTCTATCCCCATAGAATGTTATCCTTTTGTTCCTAGCACTATCCTTCGCTTAGTCATTAAATATAACTATCTATTGTGCTCTAAGTCTTTTTCAGTCTCCTTAATTGAGCATGAAGAGGGATTGGCCTTGGATGGGGCAGGAGGGGTATCTAGGGTTGGTCACAAATCTAAAATTGTTATTGCAAGACACCATGCAATCAATGAGATACGTAACGGAAGGAATTCCATAATATTACGAGCCCTTAGAGTAGGGAATGCCCCGGGAAAGGGTTCTAAATGATCCTTCTCTCTTTAAACTCCAAGGGATTAGGGGGCGTCCCAAAATATGTATCCCTCAAGCGGCTTGTGGAAGTCGTCAAGCCAGATATCCTTTTTTTTAACAGGAAACGATGTGTAGTGGGCCTAGGACAGTTGAAATTGTCATCTTTTGGCTCAAATATTGGGGTATCTATACTATTGACTCTGATGGCCTCTCTGGGGGCCTTCTGACAACTTGCATTCCACGTTTGAAGGTGGTAGAGGTTCGGTGTTTTAATTATTGCATTTTGTTAAAATTTAAGGAAAGATTGTTGGATTATGAGTTAATTTATGCAATGTGTATGGTCCTTAATTCAACAAGTGTGCCTTCTAGGAAAACCTAAGAAAATATGTTCCCCTTCATGATGGGAATGTGATTTTGGGAGGATATTTTAATTTCACTTTGTCCCTCAAGGAGGTTTGGGGGAATCACTCCCGTCAAGATCCTCTGGAAGTTTTTTTTTTCCAACTAGATGGAATCTCAAAGTCTCATTGATCCGGCTCAATCAAAACTCTCCCACACATGGAGCAACAACATGAGGGGCATAATTTTAATAGTGAAACAACTAGATTGATTCCTACTTTATGAAAATTGTTTGGATAATCAATGGGTATTCAAATATTTTGTCTCTTCTGGTGGTTTATCAGATCATCTTCCAATCATATTTGAAGCTTATAATCCTGGCTCTAGGAGGGGATTCCCATTTAAGTTTAATAGTGACTGGTTACAAAATGAAGAATATTGCAAGCTAGTGCATGATTCTTGGACTCCTCTGTCTGATGCTTTGGGGGATTCCTTTATGCATCAATTGGCTGGGAATCTCCACAACATTAAAAGGGTCACCAAAATTTGGGCTAGAGGTTTTAGTGAAAAACAAAAGGTCACTTTAGGTGTCGTGGAACAAAGCCTAAATGATATTCTCATCTATAAAGCAGTGGATCATCTCTTTGATGCCGAAATCCAGGAGTGTAGGGAGCTTTCAATGAAGAAAAATGATTTATTAAGGTTGGAAGAATCAAAATGGAGACATAAAATAAGGGATTTATTGCTCAAGGAAGGGGATAACAATACTAAATTTCTTCATAAGTTTTCTAGTTTCATAAGGGTGACAAACTCCATTTGGTAGATAAAGGATATGAGGGGACAATAGACTGCTGGTTAGGATAATATTGTTGTTGCAAGTGTTTCCTTTTTCACCGACCTTCTTAAAGAACGGGTGGGATGCCCTATTGCAAATATTTTGGATATGGTTTCCCTTTTCCCGTCGTCCATCACAAATGAAATGAATATAAACCTCCAAGAAGAGATGGGGGAATTGGAAATCTTATCTCCTCTATCCTCTTTCCAAAAATGTAAAATCCTAGGCTCGGATGGTTTAACTGTGGAATTTTACATTGGTTTTTTTTACTTGCTCAAAGACGACCTATTTAAGGTAGTCAATGAATCTAAGTTGAAGGGAAGAGTTCTTAGCCCTTTCAACCTCACTCATCTAGCCCTCATACCCAAGTTGGCTTCTCCCTCTTCCTTTGATTATTTTCTCCCGATCTCTTGCTGCAACCTCATTTATAAGTTGATATCCAAGGTTATTTCTAACCGTCTTAAGCCCATTCTCAGTGAGCTCATCACTAATGAACAATTCGGTTTTCTTTTCAATCGACAAATTCATGACATTTTCTCCATTACCCAGGAATTCCTACACACTGTGAAAGAAAAGAAATTTGTTGCCTTGATAATGAAACAAGATCTCTCCAAAGCCTATGATAGAGTAAATTGGACCTTTATTAGACTCAGTCTATTCCAAATGGGCATGAACTTGGAAACTATTAATTGGATCTTGTTCTATGTCGAAAATCCCTCTTTATCCCTCTTGATTAATGGCTCTCCCTCTCCAACCTTTCGCTCCTCGTGAGGATTGCGACATGGTTGTCCACTCTCTCATATTCTCTTCCTCATTATAGAGGATGGTATAAGTCATTTGATCAATAAATCTTAAAATGCAGGATTACTGAAAGGAATCAAAATTTTAGAGGAGGTTTTATTGACACATATTCTATTTGTGGATGATATCATTTTATTTGGTGTAGGTTGTCAAGGGGAATATACAGCTCTCAAAAATATTCTATATGTGTACTGTAAAACTACATGAATGAGGATCAACCACCTAAAATATGTTATTCTAACATTGGGTATGTCAAAGGAGAATGCATTGGGATTATTAGTTTCTTTTCCTTTCACTCAAGTAAATCTTGATGAGGGTCTAAAGTACTCGGAGTTCTCTTTAAAACCCAATGATTACCACTATAAAGATTGGTTATGGTTATATGCGAAAATACAGAAAAAGGATCTCTTTCTGCCCCCCTGATGGCTCTCCCAGGGGGTAGATTGGTCATGATAAATTCAATATTGTGCAGTATTCATGTCTACTGGGCTTCGATTGTTAAAATTACGATAGGCATCATGCACAAAATAAAAAAAAAACTTTGTTTTCACTTCCTGTGGGCGGGAAAGGCTGAAAAAACATCATTCCTTTGGTCCATTGGACAAAGATAGCGATGCCAAAAGATATGGGTGGATTGGACATTAAAAATCTGTCCAGATTTGGGAAGGCTCTTGCAGCCAAAATTGTTTGGCGTTTCCTCCAAAACTACTCTTTGTGGGGACGTGTACTAGATCTGAAAAGCTAAGAAAAAACACGCATCAATGTTCCATCGTTTGGAGAACCAGGGTGGAGGCTTTTCCTCTTATTGGAAATTACATGTCCTGGAA
>ML803837.1:20284-33605 GCA_009831015.1 Picea engelmannii | reverse complement strand
ATTTCATCCCCACTTTTTTTAACTGCAAAGTTTTAGAGGACAGAAGGTGTAATGGTTGATAGTTGACCTGAAGGTTGATTTTTGTATTTTGTACGTGCTAAATAGATTTTTGAAGACAGTTTATCATCCTAGCTAGACAACAATATGGATATTTCTCCCTATGAAATATAATCTTTTTCTTTTCTTGGAAAAAAAATACTATAAGTTATATTAGGTAAGAAGTGTTATATAGATACAAATATAATGAATTTTATTATATTGTTTACACACAATATAATATACATGCAATGTTCAATTTAATATTTTATATTGTTATGATTTAAAATATATATAATATATGCCATTATTGTTTAGGGTAGACATTTTGGGGTGGAAGGTGCAGGAAGGGTTATTTATAACCCTAGAGGGATAATAGTTTATACTTATGCCTGGAATCTTGGTATCACTTCCAACAACGTGGTTGAAGTTTATGCACAATTGCAAGGGTTAAATATCACCAAAACTCTCAATATTCCAAACCTCACATTGGTAGGGGATTCCAAATTAATTGTAAAGTATTTGATATTCGTTTTGCCCCCACTATTATTCCAGTTGGCATAAATTCTAGAAAGGATCGGGAAAGTTAAAGAATCATTTCCAAAGGTAAATTGCTAACACACATTGCGTGAGAATAATCTAGTGGTGGATCATAAAGAAAACTTATCCACTAGGGGGAGGGGGAAATCGGGGTTTTAACTATCAATGGTAAGAAATGTTCACAATTAATCCCTTGAAGATGCAATTAAATGATTGTGTATCTCCTCATTAATATGGCACATGGATAGTTGCATGTCCTCCCATGATGAAAGGACTAATGAAAATGAGACATCACCACCAATGTTACATGATTAAACCTCATACCATGTAGCTTAATGAATGCACTAACCTAGCATAAGTATACTATAATTTATACTAGGTAAGAAGTGTTATATAGAAACAAATATAATGAATTTTATTTTATTGTTAATGTAACGACCCCCATCGTTACGACAACATGTGACGCAAAACCCGTACATTTTTTGTGTGTGTGGGAAGGTAATAACGACCATACATTCAAACATCGCAACACGACGATGAACAAAACGCATGCAAATCACGCAACAAAGAACATAACGACCTAGCATACTAGCACATCATGTAGCAGGAAGAAACATACGACCTTCAATCAAACGAAAAATAAAAACGACTAAGCTAAAAGGCAACAAAAATCATTCAGGTGCAAGCAACATAAAAATGACACATGTACTATGAACATCCACGGCGGGCGAGAACAAGTCAATCAGGCATTACAACACAAATTACAAACATTGACTTCAATAACCGACACCAACGTCATCGGGAGGCACATGCCCCAAGGCCTGATTGTCATATGCACTCATTGATCATTGCGCTCCAAGATCTAGTCATAAGGAATCATGTCTCCATGAGGCGACAAGAGCGATAGTGACTAAGGCGCAACACAATAATTCTAAATGTTTAATCGAGATGCAATCCAACACGCCTAAGGTACCAACTTAAGCAGTCGACATGAAATGAAAATTATAAACAAGCACGCCATAACAATCTAACAAGATGCAGGGTGACTGCCCTTCTTACATTAATTTGCGCAAGAATTTAATATCTTCAATAATCATTTATGCATTAAGTTTTCATTTTACAAGAAATCACCAACCTTAAATTATAAACCACATTACTAAATGTTGCTTGCGAGAGTAAGCAATTCTAACAACACATGGCGATAGAAGTTAAACGCGCAAGTACAATGATTCCTAATTTAATTAGGCATCATCAACTTCGCAACGCACACCGAACATTAAGTCATAAATAAACATGTGTCAATGTCAGTCCAAGGGCCCTGTAATCTAATCATTAACCAACCTAAAACTCCAGGCATGCAATTCACCATCCAATTATTTAGCATAAAAGACTAGTCATTTTAAACTCAATCAATAGACCTTTTTAATTTCTCTCTAACACTACCACTTGCAACATTAAAACAATGGAAGCTCTTAAAATTAACAATTTCCTATTTAACACTAAAATTAATTATGAAACAAGCTTCCCTACGTTCCCTTACATACACCCTTTAAACCTCAAGGAAGGGAGCATCCTGTAATTTCAATAATTTATTTTTTTGAAGCAACAACAAGGATTATACTGCTAGCATCCATGATTCCAATTTTCTCCCAATTAGTTCCCTGATGTGGAAACTATCAACTGGAAAAAAAAAAGCAATAATCACAGTTAACCAATTAAAACTGTTTTAAAACCATAAACTAGAAGGGATATCCACATAATCAGAATTAACAATTAAACTGATATCCATGTAATAGGTTTCTATAAGATGATCCACTATTGAAATGAATGTGCTTATATTACCAACATCATAGTGACAAAAGTTCCTGTCAATATCAACTGAAAGCTTGAGATCAACATAGTTATCTTGGTGGAGATAACTAGAAATCATAAGAATAGAAACCACAATGGTTGTTTAGTTGTTAGTAATAAGTGGGCATTGTAGTTAATGTGTTGTACAGACTACATAATTACATCCTTGCGTTCTACAATGAAACTACACTCACTATAATAGTACGGGTTGAAGCACAATCATAATAGACCCATTACATGGTTTACCAATTACAGAAGGAAACTAACCCACGAAAGGTGAACAAGATAAATTATGTGCATATAATCTGTACAATTATTATATTAATAGAAATTTGAACCACGGAATAGAAATATCCCAGGACAAAATTAATTAACGATGGAAAGGATTTAAACTTACTTCAATGGGTGTACGACTATGTAGAAGATAATGAAGTGCTCTTAGCGATTGCTTCCAAGATGGTTCTTCAGCTCACATAAAAAAAATTGTGGGATCCATAATCCGATATTTTCCATATTTAAAAAAACAATGTTGAGCAGACAACTTGTTTCTTAAAGCATCAAGGCCAAACGTTTTATTTACGTAATTACTTTATGTATACAAGGGAGGTCCGAAAACTAAAAAAAAAGGAGAACTCACGCATAGGCTAGTGGAATCATTGAGGAAACAATATGAAAGTTGTAGGTTTTCATGAGGTAGGTGAAGTGTTGCTCAGAAAATGCAGAATGATGAGGAGGGAGAAGAGGTGAATCCATGAGGATCCCATCTTAGGAGGGCAGAATGTCGAGAGAGATTAGTCAACTCGGAAATCCGTTGGGTAACAAAATGAGACGATGGGGCAAGTGAGAGGTTGAACCAGATAGAAATCTCTCAGAGTGAGAAACTGCACGTAACGTGCAGATCGAAGGCGCACCTCCAGTTGAGGGAAAAACGAATTCGAGGTTGCACAGAGGGTAGGGAGCATTTCAGTTTTGGGAATAAATAAATAAACACAAGGATGCACAGAGGTGTTGGGCACATTCCATCTTGGGAAAAATGAAATCACAATGCTTATTATATACACAGTAGGAATTATCAAATAAAAATCAATCCAAGATGTATAACAAGAAGTTATTAACATGCTACGTAGAAATTCGCCCCCCCCCGCTCCCCCCCCCCGGTCGTTTNTCAGAACATCTTAAGGATAAAATAGATCTATCCCAATATATATATATATATATAGTACGATAAATCCAACTAGTAAATGTAAAAACTTGAGCTTGTGTTTGTAGAAATGAAACATACCATTTATCGGCAAGCTGCAAGACACCTTCGCTTATTAAAGTTGTCAATGATTAGCAACAATGAAGAGAACACATAGGCAGTGTAATTGCATGTATCAAGGATCCTTTTAGTCTATCTTGCAGTTCTGGGGAACTGGAAATAATGGGGCAGGTAACTTAGCAGTGGACGTACGACAAACTATGCACAAACTAATATATATATATATATATATATGATTGAATACAGTTCAATTGTGTCTAAAATTGCCTAACTTAAAAGATACAACTCATTTTCGAATCAACAATAGGATAATCCTCAAACTACATACACACAAAAGAGAAACTAAGTTATTCATGGGTTCACAATAAGAAAATATGCTTCACTTTTCATAAGGAAATAACCAATCTCATTACCACCCATATATTTGATTCCCTTAAACCATAATCTAGAATTCATCATTAATAATATTCATGTACAAAAATTAAACTAATTTTTTTTTTTTTTTTTTAACAAAACAATCATGTTTGCGTACATGTAACCGATGGTGAATAAATAGAAGTTGTTATCACGTGCTTGTGCTACGTCTGAGTCCTTCTCATGCTCCGTCCAAGTACTGCTTGTCGACTGTTGAGACCTCACCGGTACCTCCGAGCCAACTCTAGGGGTACTCTTCTTCCCCCTGAGCCCCCGGAGCCGAAAAGGGGCCCCACACACAATACCATAGAATGCTATCTTCCCATCTCGCCTCGCAAGGTCGAGCTACCACTCATTTTCCGATATGGGTATCCCCAAATCCCACAAGAAAATTTCAGTCATAATAAATTTCGGTAGTGTAACATTACGCAAGCCAGATGTGATGCATACTCCTCCTACGCCATCCTTTTTATAGAGTTTTCTTAGTCATTATTTCCCAAACCCTCATTAGATTCCTTTTTCATTTAACTAATTACGAAAAACCTCCCTTGTACACATGTCGCCCGATCCCCTAGTTGCACCAGAAAATCAATTTATTAATTAATTAAATTTTCCTATTTCCCTCACCCACCTAAAAGCGTTCCTAAAAACGCTCCCTGGTGTCCCATTATTTCCTTACAATTCTTAAATGACTTGCGTCTTACTTAAATCCTAGTTGCCTTATTGCACACCCCTTAGAATCATCATGAGTGACTGTCACAATCTGCCCTCATGGCATCGTGGGTCTTCTCGAACTAGGTAATCATTAACCTACAGTTCAAGCCACGATGAGAGTGCTAGTAGGTTGTGGCAAGGCTGCTGCCGCACCTCTCCCTCAATGTCTTTTGTTGTCGTGCGTGACCCCTTTACTCCAAATGTGAGTCTAGTTGGCAAGATATCGTTAGCCTACATCCATCAACGAATCATGTCAGCAATAACAACCAACATCATAATGTCTAATCATATGTACATATCTCACATCAACAACATTCAAACCCTAACAGTCCACTCCCTGACTCAATCCAAAGTCCACGGAGTTTCATCGATGCTTCGACATCATCAAACGTCCAGAGTCTTTCACACTCGAGAGAACCCAATCAATAGCACTTGTCGATGTAAATACGAAAAAAATAACATATCATCAAATCCATGATATCTCATAATCATAATCACTTGCACGCAAGTGTCCTCAAACAATAAGTTCGCTCAGTGCACTCAAGAGTAGGATGTTACATACACCCCCTCTTGGTTTAAACTTCGTCAAGAAGTTTCACAGTATGTAATTTATGAAATAAACTGTATCACAGTATCATATGTCTAGCTATCAAACAAAAATGGAAACTGTTGACGCATATCATATGCGTCCTCCCAGGTCGCCGAGTGTGGACTATAGTTGTCCCACTGGACCTTGACCTGATCTAATGTTTGACATCGTAGTTGTTGAATGCGATGGTCTAGCATGAGAATTGGCTCCATCGTGAGCGCACCCTCATCTGACACCTGCAAGGAACTCATGTCAATAACATGTGTAGGATCACTAACATAATGTCTCAAAACAAATACATGAAAAACATCATGCATACGCCTCAAAGAATCAAACAAGGATAGTTGATAGGCCATGGGCCCCTTCTTTTCCACAATCTCAAAGGGTCCCATGAACCTAGGATAGATTTTAACACCCTTTCCGAACTTGATTGAACTCTTATGCGATTTCACCTGCAAGAAGACTCGATCGCCAAATTCATAACTACGGTCGACATGATGCGCATCGACATGACTCTTTTGTTGATCTTGCGCTTCCTTGATCCTTTGTCTTATTGTTTTCATTTGATATTCCATTTTGTGTATCCCTTTTGGCCCCACTGGGACCCTATCCTCAAGTTGATCCCAACTCAAAGGCGTCTAACATGGTCGCCCGTAAAGAAACTCGAATGACGCCATCTTAATGGTGCTTTGATAATTGTTGTTATACGTGAATTCTACTAGTGGCAATAATTCTTCCCAATGCTTATGTTGGTCCATCACGTACATACATGACATATCCTCCAAGATTTGGTTTTTTTGTTTGGTTTGCCCATCTGTCTCCAGGTGATACGTGGTACTAAAGTTAAGTTGAGTTCCTAAGGCCTCTTGGAAACTAGTCCAAAATCGTCCTGTAAACACCTATCCTCTATCGGATATAATCCTCTTAGGCATGCCATGCAACCTCACAATCTCACTGATGAAAACTCTAGCTATGTCAGGTGCCTGATACGTCGTACGCACCGAAACAAAATGAACACTCTTCGTCAGAGTGTCGACTACCAAAAAAATCGAGACATGTCTCCTTGCCGTCAGTGGAAATCCAACAATGAAATCCATCGAAATGATGTCCCATTTCGATTCCATAATAGCGTGTGGTTGTAGTAATCCGGCCAGATGTTTATGTTCATCCTTCACTTGTTGACATTCTAGACATCTTGCCATGTAATTGACTATGTTTGCCTTCATTCCCTTCCAGAAGAATAAGGGTTTAAGGTCTTCCCTCATCTTTGTGACTCCAGGATGAGCTATGTACACTGCTCTATGAGCCTCGTTTAGGATCAAACTCCTCAACTCCTCATTGGGCGGTACGTAAATTCGATTTTTAAATCTCAATAATTTGTCATTGTCCACCATAAATCCCTCAAATTTTAGTACCATCATTGTGTTTTGTCTGATAAAATCCTTAACTTCTTTGTACCAGTCATCGTCACACTATAAAGTTAGAATATTTTCAAGTAGATTCTTCTGAAGAGGCATCACCGAAAATATGCGTGGTCTCTGACTCAACACATAAGCCACTCTGTTCATTGTTCCTTTTATGTAAGTAATCTTGAAATCATACTCACTGAGTAGTTTCGACCAACGTCATTGTCGTGCGTTCAAGTCATTTTGTGTAAAGATGTATTGTAGACCACAGTGGTCTATTTTTAGTTCGAATTTCCATCCAATAAGGTAGTGTCTCCAAACTCTCAAGGCATAAAAAAATGGCTAACAACTCCAAATCATGTGTCACATAGTTCTCCTCATGCCTTCTCAACTTTCTCGAGATGTAAGTGATCACTCGACCGTCTTGCATCAAGAGTTCGTCTAATCCTTCCTTGGATGCGTCAGTTCATACCAAGAAGTCCACATCCATGTCAGGGACCTTTAGTATCGGTGTTGTCGTCAATATCTCCTTCAGCCTCTGAAATGCCTCTGCAGATTTCTTGGTCCAAAAAAAATTCTTGTTCTTCTTCTGCAATTTCGTGATCGGATTTGCTATCTTCTAAAAAATCTTGACGAACCGTCGATAGTACCCTACTAAACCCATGAAGCTACGCACTTCTAGGACATTCATCGGCCCAGGCCATTCCATAATAGACTTGACCTTTGTTGGATCCACAAGGATACCTTCGCCAGAGATGACATGCCCTAAGTAGTGAATCTTCGATTGATCAAACGAGCATTTCGATAGCTTCCCAGACAATTTTTTCTCTTGTAGACACTATAGTACCAAGTGCAAGTGCTCATCATGCTCCTCCATCATCTAAGAGTAAATCAAAATATCGTCAATGAATACTTGGATGAACTTGTCCAAGTATTCGCGGAACACCCCGTTCATCAAACTCATAAATACCCCTAGGGAGTTCGTCAGTCCAAATGGTAAAATAGTAAACTCGTAATGTCCAAACCTCATCTTAAAGGTGGTCTTAGGGATTTCATCCTCCTTGATCCGTAACTAGTGATACATTGATCTCAAGTCGATCTTTGAAAACATCGTCACACCTTTCATCTTATCAAACAGATCATCAATCCTTGGCAATGGATACTAATTCTTGATCGTTTCCTTGTTCAATTGATGATATTCAATGAAGAGTCTCCATGACCCATCCTTCTTACGTATGAAGATAACAGGATAACCCCATAGTGACAAACTTGTATGTATAAGTGTTAGGTCCAACAACTCCTTCAGTTGCATTTTCAACTCCTATAACTCCGGGGTCGACATCCAATAAGGCATTCTTGCTATTGTTTCAGTTCCCAGTTTTAGGTCGATGGTAAATTCCAATTCCCTCTCTGGCGGCATCCCAGGTAACTCCTCAGGGAAGACGTCCAAAAACTCTCACACCACCAGAAATATTTCTAGACCTTCCACTACGCCTTTTTCATTTAATGCAAGGATCGCATAAATCTTGCATCCCTTGTGCATGCTCTTCTGTAGTTGCAAGGAAGAGATGAACCTCAGGGAAACTCTGTGGTTCTAACCTACAATCACATGTCTATGTCCCTCATTATCGACCAAGCTCAACCATTTCGTCTTACATTTGAGTATCACTTCATGTGATTCCAGCTAGTCCATACCGATAATGATGTCATAAGACCCTAATATTGTGACACACAGGTTGTCCCTTGTGACAAACTCTCCCAGGTTAAGGCTACAGCCCGTAACCTTCCCTCCAACCTTCTATTTGGATCCCGAATCCATTTCAACAAAGCTAAACTTATCTTGTTTGACTACCTTTACCTTAATTCTTTTTAGTGCTACACCAGAAATAAAACTCTTTGTAGCACCTGGATATATCAAAATACTAAGGGTTTGGTCAATGACGGTACCTGACGTCTCAAGCATAGTTGACTAGTGCTCTCTCTGGTGTTTATTCACCGCTGCATGAATTCGATGGGTCTGGCCCAAATCTCCCATGATAGTGGGTCTGGATGATCCAGATGCTCTGGTCCTCTCCACTGGGCAGCCACACTGGTAATGTGGCTCTCCACATATCCAACACCCTTTTTTTGGTCCATTACTCCTGGCACCCAGAGTAGAATCTTATGGCCCACCGACCTGGAACCCTGGTATGTTTTGTTGAACATGCCTAAATTGTTGTTGTTGTTGTCGACGTTTCTTCTAGTTTTGTGGTCCTCGGTACGGAGTCCACTGCTAAGGTGTTGGTCACCGAGTTGTAGTGAAGGTGGATCCTCTCGGAGTGCCTCGATACCCTAGTGCATGCTTAGTTGGTGTCTGATGTTGTTGCGCACCAAATGACGCATGTCTCGCTGGTCTCGCTGAAGTCCTTCTTTGACCCCCATTGATAAGCTCCTCCTCTGCTATGAGGGGCTTCTGAAAAGCATCGTGCAAGGTTTGAGGCATCAAAATCCTCAATTTTGCACAAATGTTGACATTAAGGTCGAACATGAACTTGTTGACCTTAAGTTTCTTGGTATTCGGGTGTAGAGAATACCGAAGCAAATCCATGAAGCGGGCCTCGTACTCGGGCACCGTATGACCGCCCTGTTGCAAGGCGTTGAACTCATTGAGTTGATGCTCAATGAATTCCTCAGAGAGATACCTCTCCCGGAACTGTTCCTCGAATAGTTCCCATGACACGTCTTCGAAGACCATGTTCAATTGCGGGAGGAACATCTTCCACCATAGAAGAGCGCTCCCCTTCAGTTGAAATACCACCATGTGGACCTTCATGTTGGAGTTATAGTCACGAAGTGCAAAGCACATCGCCATATTCTCCAACCATGCCTCGACGGCTGTGCAGTTTGGGGCACCAAAGAACTCGAGAAATTTTACCTTCTCGAGTTCGCGGTGAATGATACCAGTACTGACCAGAGCGCACGGTGGACCCTCAAGGGGTGTCGACGCCCTGGCCTCATCTCTATCCCAACGGATTATCAATGGATCAGACATCCACTGAAAGAACCTCATCATCCCAACCACATCACCCACAGCTATTTGTTCCTACCCGACAACTTGTTGATCTCCCTGAGGGTTAGACCCCTCGGGCATGAATGCTACTAGGGGCATCGCGTCTCCTCCCCTAGCACCCCATCATCTTCCTTTGCGGCGTCCTCTAACCATGATCACCTGCATCAATACAACCAATTTAATTAGCAACATTTATATAATCAAGTAGCTAATCAATGGAAGCCGTAGTGATCCCAAGTCATGGGTCGAATCGAGTCTGATACCAAATGTGACGAACCCTGACGTTATGACAACATGTGATGAAAAACCCGTACATCTATTTTTGTGTGTGATCCGGATTATTTTCGGCACGAAATGAGAGCGGAGATATAATAAAGAAATGCACAGAGATATTGCAGATATTCAATAATATAACAAAAATGTATCATAGATGCAACCATAAACACAGATATACAAAAATACACGATTTCTATTAATCAAAGAAATGTACAGAGATTGTAAAAATATAGAGTGAAAGACTCGCTAGAATGGTGGCAACTTATCTCTGAGAAGAGATGCGACGGCTACTCACATTCGCAAGAAGATGGTTACAATGAGGCTCTGGAGGCCTTTTTACAATAAACAGGAATTCCAAAAGTCCTATACATCCAAAAACCTAACCCTAGGAGATGAAGCGCCAAAAGTCATGTGGACCCCGTTTGGGTAAGTTGGTGCATCAACTTCCCGGGGTCGTAACTTTTGCATACGATCTTCGTTTTAGGAGTGTGATAGCTCGTTGGAAAGGTATCATCGAGGAGATTCATTTTGGATGCTCAATCATGCATTTTCCTATCATTTAGAACCTCGGTCTAAAAAAAACTTCATTTAGGCCCTCAAAATGGCCCCGGAAGTGAAAACTTGTTAAAAATAGTAAATTGCCAAAATGGCCAGAAAACTGTTTTGAGCCATTTGGAAAAGGTGGGTGGCCCTTGATATCCACCTGGATCAATCCTCCCTCCTTAGGAAGAAATGGTCTCCATTGCGTTGAGTTCCTGGGGGAGAGGGAAAAGCATTTGTTGAATCTGCATCTTGGTGAGCTGCTTGTCTTGTTGGAGAAGTCACACTGCTTAGTTTGTGAAAATCTGTCACGAACCTGTGGCTGGAAGGTTTGGACCTTTTTAACCAGTCTGGCTATTTTAGATGACTGTGTGCAGAAGGAATCTTCGTGCTTTGTTGCAACCTTGTCGACCTGCTTCTATTGGATAGTAGGTGCTTTGGCCGAAGCTGTGGTGGAAGCAATATCCTTCTGTTCACCCTTTGAACAGATTGTGGAGAAGATGAATTTTCTAGTATGAGATACTACCTTGCAGCACTGTTTAGGTGGGGCAGTAGTTGGAACTACCTCTGGTATCCTGTAGAGATGACCCCCCAGAGTAATAATGACAATACGGGTTCGAGACTCATAGATAGCATGGTGTTTCCACATATATGGCTGGCCAAGAGAACATCACAGACATCCAGTGGGGCAACATCACATAATACCTCATCCTTGAAGGGTTGGATGTTGTATGACAATCGACACTGCTGGCTGACATGAAGATCTCGTCCTTGGCGAAGCCACCCAATGTTGTATCGTTGCGGGTGTGGTGTTGTCGACAATCCCAATTGTTTGACGACCTCTGCTGAGATGAGGTTCTTCTGCATTCCGCTATCAACAATAAAATGCAGCGGGGTCCCCTTCACCCACAACTGTGAATGAAAAAGGCACTCCCCCTCTTCTGGATCTATTGGTTCTTCTGGTTGAATTGTCGCGGTCGCGACAATAGCAGTGGGGTCTGCGTCGATGATCTGTCTTTTACCAGTATTTTCAGAATCAGATTCTGAATCAGGGTTTGGCTCCTTGTCTCTGATCTCGTCCACCAATGACTGTTTTGAGCGACATTCATCGATGTTGTGCCCGGGGCTTTTGTTGAAATTGCACCATTTTCCGGTGTCCTTCTTTGTCTTCCCGTGACCCTTCTTTTCCTGTGGCTTAGACTGGTTTTCGGGAGACTGTTTGTTAGGGTTGTCTTTGTCATACTTTGATTGTTGTGGATTTTCAGACTCAAACTCCCGTTTGTTCTGGTGCTTAAATTTTTGCTTGATTTTAACAGCATATCGATAGGCAGCACCGAGTGATGAGATGTCTAGAAAATCCATTTCAGTTTGGATGTATCTGTGTAGAGCCCCATGGTATTTCAGAACCAAATGTCGTTCATATTCTTTGATACCTAGCTTGGTGCGCAAGGTATGGAAGGTATTGGTGAACTCTAGAACTTCTTGGCCCCTCTCTTGCCACAGTGTGGTCCATCTCATGTATTGTTCCTCATAGTTTCCAACAGGGTAGTAATGTTCCTTTACCGCATCCACAAAAAAATCCCAAGTGGGCTCGGCCCCATATATTCCAGACTCCTCTATGGAACTCTGCTCCCAGTAAGTTTCCCACCAATGTTTGACATGGGGAGAGCCTTAAGGAGTGCGAAGGTGATATTTTCCTTGTCTGAAAAATTATGAACAGAGAAATAACCTTCTAGCAGATTTAACCATTTATCTAGGGCATCTGCATCTATTTGACCTTCAAATACGGGAATATAAAAATTAACCTGTACCTTGAAAGGCGAGGTGCCTCCAAAGTGGTCGCTTTATGAAGATGCGCCTGATGCTATCGACAGACGTTGAAGGATGTGGGAAAAATTCTCCATCATTTCGTCCCTCTGTCGCGTGAGAGCTTGCTCAAGCAACATACTGATAGGATCGTTTGCTCCGTCGTTTTTCTTTTCTTCCGCCATTGAGGGTTTCTTGGGTGTGCAAGAGCGATTATCTTCAAGAGAGACAAGCTCGAGACCCAACTTTCTATACTCGGACCTCGTCCGGGACATGCACTGAAAAAAACGATCAAGAGCAGCTTGCTCTGATACCACTGATCCGGATTATTTTCGGCACGAAATGAGAGCAGAGATATAATAAAGAAATGCATAGAGATATTGCATATATTCAATAATATAACATAAATGTATCAGAGATGCAACCATAAACACAGATATACAGCAATACGCGATTTCTATTAATCAAAGAAATGTACAGAGATTGTAAAAATACAGAGTGAAAGACTCGCTAGAATGGTGGCAGCTTATCTCTAAGAAGAGATGTGACGACTACTCGCATTCGCAAGAATATGGTTACAATGAGGCTCTGGAGGCCTTTTTACAATAATCGGGAATGCCAAAATTCCTAGACATCCAAAAACCTAACCCTAGGAGATCAAACGCCAAAAGTCATGTGGGCCCCGTTTGGGTAAGTTTGTTAAGAACCAATACCAGATCTGAAGATATAATCACCACAAATACTGAATACACAATAGATCCAAATAGCAATATAGAAGAAACCACACAATATTATTACCAAACCCTTGAGGTAGGGCAACACCATAAAATGGATCCTAT
>ML803836.1:119549-130775 GCA_009831015.1 Picea engelmannii | reverse complement strand
CGGCACCGT
Organism: Picea engelmannii; assembly: GCA_009831015.1. Classification (NCBI taxonomy): domain Eukaryota; kingdom Viridiplantae; phylum Streptophyta; class Pinopsida; order Pinales; family Pinaceae; genus Picea; species Picea engelmannii. Next base: position 130,766 of record ML803836.1, on the reverse strand, counting down.
TAAATTTGACGTGAAAATTTTCGGCCGAATAATATTTTGGCCGAAAGTAATATTTGTTCGGCCGAAAAATTGCCGCTAGAAATTTTGGAGACCCGATTGTCACGAAAGTGTTACCCAGCTTCATGATTTTACCCTAAAGGAAGAATATTCAATTCATCCTTCATGCTCAATCCCTTCATGTCCACAAGACATGACTTAAATAACTCAGTGACTTTCCTCTTGGTTCCTGTAGCCAACTACACTAACCAAGACTTTTCATGTTTTCTTTTTGATAAATGAAAACTTTCCACCACTCTAGGATCTATATAACTATGGCTAGCCCCTGAATCAATTAAAATAGTAAAGGCATGGTTGCTAATCATACCTTCCAATTCAATCATGTGCGATTGAAATTCATCTTGCTTGTTGTCCAGGGCTGCGTAGATCCTTGGCATTCTACTACCCATGTTCTCCACGGTTTCATCTTGCTGAACATTATGGATGACTCTCACTCTATCATTTCTGTGTGAGAAATATCTGTACCTATGGTTTCCTTTACAACCCCAACACTCCATAGGTGTTTGCCTTGGAAATTGTCCACCCACTTCATCCTTTCTAGGCTCTCTAAAAGATGGTTATCCCTAAGGACTGTTTCTGAAAAAGGGAGGCATGTTTCCCTTCTGCCTCTGTTCCTTCTTGAACTTCTTCTTATCTTCCCAAGCCTTCTGAAAGGTAGGCTTTTCTCTCTGTTGTTCATATAAACATTTCTCTCTTCTTATCATTTCTTCCATAGACTTGGGTCATCATACTGAATCTTGTCACCAATAGAAGGTGGTAATCCACTTAGATACCTCTTAATCTTGACAGTCTCCTCCTTGATGAACGGAACATACTTGAGCAGTTCCAAAAATGTTTTCTTGTATTCATCAATGGTCATGCTGCTTAGTTTGAGTTCAAAGAACTCTTTCATCTCTCTATCATAATATCTTTTAGTCAAATATTTCTTCTCGAAATACCTCTTGAATTCCTTCCAAGTGATATCTTGATCTCTAATGTGTTGCACCTGCACCAGTTGATCCCACTACATGGATGCTTTTCCTTTTAGTTGATACATCACAATTCTTCCTTCGGCATGAGAGGAATAATTATGCAATTGGAAGTACTTCCTCATGCCTAACAGCCATGTCTCGACATCTTCTTCCTTTTGGTGTTCTCCATCAAACGTGGGAGGCTTAATCTTATTCATTTCTCCTTTCAGTTCATCCACTCCAGACCTCCTATGCTTTCTGGTAGGAGATGGGATTGAACTACCGCGTGTTTCTTTATTGGAATGCTTTGGGGAGCGACGACAATTTCCGCTAACACTCCTCGATCTTCTTTTCCTCTCAGGGGTCCTGTGACTCCCTGTTTTTCTTATGTCACTCTCCTTTTCCAATTTATTTTCAATCCTATCCAGGATTCATAACAACTTCAAGTTGAATTCACCCTATTTATCCTGATTTTTCTTGAGCCTTCTGCTATCATCTCGGTGAGCCTGGGCATCCTTCTTTAATCTTCCAATGATTTTCATCATATGTTCTTCCTTATCCACCTCTTTTCTGTGCCCATTGGAGTATGATACTTTGACTCCCAAGTTGACATCCCTTCTTTTTATATCGTTCTATGAACTGGAGGCAATTCACGCCTCTTTCATTTCTTTGCACTCAGTGGAAACTCTGACCGATTCTAGCCCTCGTCAACTTCTACAATCACAACGTGCATAAAACCAGAATTTGTCAGGCCATCTTTCCTTAACAAATTCCACACATTCAAAACCAACCCGATTTTAAGAAAATGTTTTGACTTCATGAATCTTTTGAGCTTTGCTCGGCTCTGTAAGTTTCGGGCGATAGCCCCCTATTTATTAGTCCCCAACCCATGCGATCATGGGCTGTGACCAAACGCTAGACCACTATCTCTCGAGTTCTAGTTACCAAACTCACGACATCGGGTGGATCAATGGTCCACTTCTACACGACATCCAACGGTTGTAACCCAATGTGGTCCTTCCGTCATCAAAGTTTTGGGACTCTGGGGTTTCGGGACTTCAGACCTCGGGAGTTCCCACACTTGTTTCCTCCAAATCTTCGGACATCTGAAATTCCGATTTACTTTATCTCCTTCGGGCCCACGTAACACAGTTGTTTCCAACAACCATGGTGGCATGTGGCATGCTTAGGAGGGTCCACTTCACCTTCAACGACGTCATCAGATCCTACTACGTTCACTTTTCTTTTCGGGAGTTCGGGTTTCGAGATTTTGTGCATTAACACATCTCTCTTTTCCCAATATCTGAAATCACAAAATTGCGATTTACTTTCTGCTTGATCCAATGGTCAAGTTTTCTTCCTCAGATCTATGGTGTAGATCATTTCGGGACTTCAGAGTTTCAGGCATCGGGAGTTCGTGCATAAACCCATATTTCTTTTACCAATAGACGAAATCACGATCTTCTCCTTCGCTTGATCCTACGGTCAAGCTCTTTGCTTGTGATTTAAGGTGTAGATATTTTTGGGACTTCGGAGTTTCGAGCATCAGGAGTTCGTGCCTCAACACATCTCGCTTTTCCTGATAGTCGAATCCCCGAAAGGTTTCTAGGATAACGCTCTTACACCTTCTCCAGATCTAAAGGTCGCGAGGGATCTCCTTTCCTCCCGATCATATCCAATGACTCAAACACTTTGTGCATTTCTCTCTCCCTCTCTCTCTGTGGCCAAATACAACACCGACTACAGTTTTGTAACACAACCAAGCAACCCCTTGGCACTAAGAAATAATCTAAGGTTCGAAATTAGTCCCTCTAGACACAATTTCTACCTAAAACCTTGGGTCAATTGGCCCCTTATCTGACCCATCTAGGATCAACATTGAAAACCTTGGCTCTGATACCAAAATGTAACATCCCCGACCCTCCAAAGGTCGGGAAATGCTACCAACACTTATGACTTTAGCCCTTTAAATATTTGATACCAAAATGTAACATTCTCTAGGCTGTCATCCCATGTCAGGAGTAATGCTACTGCGGAATAACACTTATATAAAATGCATTTAAATGAATTCAATACATTAATCACAGAGTAAGCACATAATTGCTGCTAGCATACATAATCCCTGGCATTAACAATAATTCATATGCACATAAGAATACATGATAACATATAAGCATCACAGGCATGGAAAACATAATATTAAGCACAAACTGATACTTATATTTGAAACTAGATGTAATTCACCAACTGCGTGTAGACCTTCCATGAAATTCTGGCCTTAGACCTCACTGCTCATCACTCTTAACACTAGGTCACCCCCGAGCTGAGACTAAGCTCCACCGGGCAGGGAATCCTAGGCTAGGCAAGGTCAATGGGAAGACACCCAGTTACAGAGGAAGGATTTTCACCCAGGAGCCACTTATGCCCACTGCTCACAGACTCTCGATCCACACATGACTGTCCCACCCCAGGAGTATACACCTTCATTGTCACCAAGACAGTCCTTCGGCTACTAACCTCCCTTGCCTTGGGCTTCAACAATAGACCAGATCAGAAGTCTCAGTGTTCTATAGAAGCTACAGGACCCCTTCTAGGAGTGTTCTCACCTAGAGAGAGTCGCTCACAAGTCTGGCGACCTATTCTTTTCAAGCACAACCACCTCCCTCACCTGAAGAGAGTGTTACACATAGGTCAGATAACCTGTTTCCTTTAAATCAGATTCCAACGTAGTCAGGCAACTACAAGGCTCAACACAAACATACACTGGCCAATAAGCCACCCACAATCAAGCACTGCACGACCATAATAGTCCACGGGAAACACAGACACGGGCTTTCCCAAACTAGTGACAGACAGACGCTACAACATAACAAGGCTCGAAAAATATGGGACGCTTCGGTTTTCTCAACCAACAACATAGGATGGCTTCTTGGTTCTAGTTTCGGGACTGCGTAAGGATACACAAATATCTCACACAAAGGCTTGAATTGTTCAGGTAAGGGATCTGAAAACAAACACCAGACAGAGGTCGATCATGGACACCCACGTGTTCAGACCGAGGATGTGAATGGAAGGTTGAACCCCGGACTCTGGTGATGGATGGAGGAAGGCAGAACCCCCAACATGTCTAATTCCTCTAGTTTTAACTACATGTGCCCAGGTCGACACCTATATCTCTAGGGATGCATGCTTCCCATTTTTCACACGTTTCCCCTTCCAGGAACTTAGGATAAACTATATACATTTTCACAGTACTTTGGAATAATAATAAATTATTATTCCCAAGGGATTAAGCCCCCAAGATTAGCCCATGTTTCCAACCTTTCGGTCCCCTCTCCCTTACCCAGGCTTTGTGGAACCTTATTCCCCCATCACTCATTCATCGTGGTTGGTCCACACACAAAGATGTTTATCTTTTATTAATAATGTGCATAATTACATGTGCAAAATCAGGCTCTTTACCTTTAACACTTAGTATCTCCGGCCTAATAAAAACATAAGCCTATCAGCTTATCAATACTTGGCTCACCAACCTACAAAACATGATTTACAAAACATGTTTACAACAGGGTTCGTCCTTTGGGATATTACAGTGACCCATTTCTGAGGTTGAAAATCTAAATGCTGCACTTTGACCGAGGTACCTAGTGGCCAAATTTTAGGATAACTACCCAGGTGGAAATTGTGGGCTGCAATTGCACCTTGATCAGATTTTGTGTGGATATTGGGAAATATCACCATCTCTTTCAGGATATGCACCCTCTACCCCTCATTATAACTGATTGTTCCATCCTTCACTAGTTCCTCTTCTGGTGGCTTCAAACCTCACTGTTGAGTGCTATTGGAAGGTCCAATGCTATTTTGAGAGGAAGGATGTTACATATTTTTAGGACATGAGCATTTGTTTTCTTTGTTCTCCCACGTGGAAAAAATCCACCTACCCACATATATGCTTATTTTCAATTGATTTATGTATGATGTTCTTGTGATTACATGCGATTATGAGATATATTGTGAAGGTACAAAATTATACAAAGACTCTTCTTCATTTTATTGCTCTCATCACCATTCACAGACATTCACTTTGCTAATCGGACATCATAGGGGACCCAAAAAATCCCTGTCGTTCCAGACGTTTGCAGAACCTCCCTCCTCTTTTAGGAGGAATTCCTAGTCTTTCCAACTCATCGGGTCAACCCTCTCACACCCCTGTGAGTGATACTATATTGGGGTCATATTTTCTTGGTTCCACTTTACTTAAGTCCACTTCCCAAGGTCAACCATCCACTAGCTTTCTTTTACAAGGAAACAAGGGGCATACTTCTTCTCGAGGAGGAAGTACAACCCCACCTACCCCCCCTCGAGGGCCAGGTTCACAAACCACTCATGCCATGGCTGGAACTAATCGTCCACCACTACTCCAGATGTCATATTTTTCCTCCCTCAACATAACGGATCTGAGTAATCTCACCAACGATCTTATATTGCACAACCCCACATGGCCTGCAATGCCTACCAAATTACCCTCGAACATTCTCAAGTTTGAAGGAAAGGTGGGAGAAGATCATGCCAACCATGTCATGACCTTCCACCTATGGTTCTCTTCAAATAACATCATGGATGACTCCACCCAATTAAGGTTATTTCAGTGTGTTAGTGCTCTGTAAATTTCCTAGAGGTTGTTAGAAAGAAGAAATCTACGAGAGGTAACTTTATCCAACCGCTTTTGAAGCTAGGATCTAGCCCTTCCAACTTCAGAGAGGGATCTCTCTATATGATTTAGATATGTTTCAATTTTTTTAAATATTAGGCTAGGTAAATAAATAAGTTGGTTCTGTTGTTGTAGTGTTTGTCGAGTTGGCTGGGATAGTTTACACATCCATTGGGCTATGGGGTCTGTGTTGTAAAAATGAAATTCTAACCAGAAAAAAAAGAAAACCTTTCATAGGGAGAGATAATATAATCATTGGATTCTTTAGTAGCATAAATGAGGAATAGTAGAAAATATGAGAAAGACAATTACAACAAAGAAGTAGTTAAGAATTTATTTATTGTAAAATGAGAAGATAAAACACTAAAATCTTTTAAGTCAGAAATAGGGTATACAAGATAAATCCTGCAACGTTCGTTACTTCCAAAGATTAGATTTAGAAAACATTTTGATAACAAAGTGAGAATAACATTTAACTTAGAGAGAAAAACATCACCAATGAATACACGCAAGAATCCTGTAAAATGCCTCTTTGTATTAATGGGAGATCTCTTCAAAAATATTACAGTCTGATAGCTTGCAGGACGTGAAGATCAACAACCCTCAATACTTCGAAAGATGAAGTATTTATAACCCAAAATTACAAACAATCCTGTCATCAAAGATCAGGACGTGGTAAATCTATTTTTAGCCTAACTAACTTAACAAATTTCAGAAATCTAGGAACTGCTTGATGATGTGTCACAACTGCATGTTGTTTTCTGGGTGGACCGTTGGTGAGGCCTCTGCATGACCTCATCTGATTGGACAAATGACTGGGCTGGGATAGCTCATCTGCTACTCGATCAAATCACATAGTTCTTCCCATCAGAGATGACTGGGAACGTTGACTTTGAGTAGCCTTCGATAAACTTCATCCATTTCTGTGTACTTGGTGAAGGTAGGTTTAGTGACGAATATGTATCGAATCTCATGCTGAATACTAATGTGCCACTGAAGTGCATCTAGAAATGCCTTGCCAGTGATGCTGCCTTGAATTCCTAAAAACTTTGAACTGTCCTTAGCCACATCGGCCAGTCTCTTTTTGTAGTCTGGGAGTGTCATCAATTTGTCATTAATTACCTTTAGACCAGGAAGACCTTTCTTCTGTAGAGCCTCAATCTTACTAAAAAACCTTTGTACCCCTAGGTCCATGGCCTGAACCTTTTCTTCCAGCTGAAGCATCAATCCTCTCTTGGTCAAAAATCTCTTGACCTCAAGGATGGTCTCTATTCTATCTTCAATTTTCAGCTCTTCCAGCTCTTCCCTGATCTTATAATTTAGGAACTTGATGATTTCATTAGCCTGTGTGGGCATCTCTCCCAATTCTGATCTGATCTTCTCAATGGCCTGTTTGCTTCTCTGCACCAACTCATTTTTCTCAAACATGATCTGTATCATTGTCCATATCTCGTTCATAGACTTGGTGATGTCTGTCTAGACGCTTTCTTTAACTTCGGCCAGAGTTTTACCTGCCACTGTTTGCTTTCGGAGCTGTTGCAACTCTTGTTTGAGCTGGTCTGACACCTGCTTCTCCTTGGAGAGGCCAATCTGATAGGAAGATTTGAGTTCCTGAAGGTTCTCAATCTCCTTTTTGAGCCTGCTAATCTTTGTTTCCTGCAGGTTCATCTTTTCCATAGATTTGGCCAATTCCACTGTATTTTCCAGAGATGTCAGTGGATTCGTCGATGGGACTTCTTTTATTGATGTTGTACTCACTCCTGAAAGTGGAAATTCACTCAATGGAATGAATTCAATTGTCTTAAGTTGTTCTTTCTCTTTTACTAGCTTCTCCATCTCAGCTTCCATTTCCTTTAGTTGTGCATTCTCCTCCATGATTAGTTTGAGCATTTCATATTTTTCTCCTTCCGTCTCTGCTATTTCCTTCACCTGTGAATCCTCTGTTGGTGGGAGTTTCAATTGTTTCCTTAAGGAGGCTATGTCGGATTTTTTTTTTTTAATCATCTCCTTGGCTACTTTCATGTTCGAGGGATCGTACCAAATCTTAAGGACCAATTCCTCCAAATTCTTGATCCTGTTGTCCTTGGCAAAGGATGATATCTTCTCCAACTTCAACTGTGTTTGGACATTGTTTAGGGACACTTGTAATTTGGACGCAGTAGTGGAAGAATGTGCCAACGTATAGAAAACCATTTCTCCTGTTTTCTTGTGCAGATCCATCTGATCGACCGGATGCACATCCTTAGTCTGGAATTCAAAAGTGGACCTTTTGTAATCAGTGATTACCTTTGGATCTAGAACCTGTGCTTGGAGGAATGCCATATGCATTATGCCCTTCTTAGTGTCAAATGTCGATAGAAACCTATGTTGTGCAGTTGATGCCTGCTTCCAGAACTGGGCGCAAGTGCTGTTGATCAGAGTCTGATTCCTTTTCTTGATCAGATCGTATTTCTCAAAGATGCTCAGCTTCGGTCCTATCTTGCCTGGCTGGGTGGTTGATGGAGTATCTGTAGATTTCTTCAGCAATGCTGAGGTTATGATATGCTGAGGCTTGCACGGAGGGGCAGCCTATCAACCTTGGTCACTGTAGTAGATGGGACTTCCTTTTCCCCAGTTGGGTCAGGAGATGAACTAGTTTTATACCTCTTGGTATGCAGTTGGAATTATTCCGATGACACTTCAGTGACAGGTGGTGACAAATATTGCCTAGGCCTTTTCTCTTTCGGAACCTGTGGTGTGGTTGTTTGTGATACAGTGGCCGGGGGATCCTGTTGTTCTGCTTCGACCAAAGTGTTTGGTTCCCATACTGTCTGGTTTTCAAATTTCTCGACTTCGGGCCTAGATTCGTGGACATACGGGATATTCTTGTTTTTCACCCTCATCTCAGAGATAATCCCACACGGATCGTAGTGCCATGTGAAACTCGTGACGAACTTCATTTCCTTCAGCAGCTTGTCTGCTTCCTCTCTGGTGCCACGATTGTTGCAGATGAAAGAGCTAATCTGCCCTTTGATTCTAAGCTATTGTTTTTTCTTTAGAGACACAAAGTGAATATCATTAGAGTTTATCATCTGCCTTATGTACTCCAGAGCAAAAATTTTGATAGGCAGGTATTTAGGAAGCTTATACGGGGCCAACTCACACCCATATACTCTGATCTCATTGTGATTTTGGTATAAATACCAATCACCAGTCTTGGTGTGATCCGAGAGATGCATGATCCTCTGAACTTCATCATTAATCCTAGGCTCGGGCCTGCCGCTAAGCATACTTACCACTGGGTGATAGAATTGCTCGATGAACTGCTTGAAACTAAACTCTATGGAGTTATGCTTGAGCAAGGAGGTCCATGCGGTTACTGCCTGGGGTCTGCCATCTCCGTCCATCTTCTGCATGGAAAAAGAAAATTTGTCCGCTTGGAAGAAAACGAACAAGTACGCTAGTACATAAGAGTACCGGAACATGCCTTCCGTGAGGAAATTGATAAACTGTTCGTGAATATTGTTCGCCAGGAACGTGCTGAAGTCGAACTGGGTAGTGGGCTTCTCATCGGTGGAGAAAATGGACAAGAATCCCAGAATGGGTTCATCTACCCACTGATCTGAATAATAACCCAACAAGGTGCATAGGGATGAGATAATCTGGTTTCCTTTGGTCGAAAACATGAAAGAAGGATAAGGGGGATTTGTAGTAGTGAATTGAGCGGATGGTGGGAGGAAAAACTCAAATATTTGAGCTCTTTGGGGGAAAGTCATCTTTTGGTATAATTCTGTGAGAATTTCAAGGTTAAAAGGTGATGTGGAGTCATCTCGGGATATTTGCATCATTTTTTCAATGGTTTCAGGCGTGATGAGGAAAATAACTTCTCCAGACGAGGAAATGATGGCTCTTTGCTCGGGAATGTAGTGGGCTTGGCACTTGAGAGCAAACTTTGGAAAAAGGTGAATCTGAGGAAAGGGATACAGGGGTAGGTTGGACTCTCAGAGTCCAATTTCATCACTCTGGTCTAGGAAAACTTCTTTGATCCATGACTGAAGGTCTGCGAAATCGAAATCACACTTTGTATCTGCGATTAAGTGATCTTTGTCAGCCAGTGGAATCCTATCAAGGTCGACAGGAGGCGGGAGAAACCGATTCTCCTCTCCTTCTTCTTGTTTTGACTTTGGCGCCATTACTGCAACAATACCTACAAAAAACAACGTTAGAGGGGACGAATGTAGGTGGGGGTGACTGAGTGAACGGAGAAAAACAGTGTAAAATTCTCTAGTGCAATGAGTGGGTAAATGGTGAAAGAAAGAAGAGTGAGGGTAGTTTTGAGTAAACGGGTGTCCGTTGGGTGCGGGGGACAGGTCAGCTGGTTAACATATAGGTTATCCAGTAATAAATGGCCAACGGATCACTTAGAGTGTAAGATGGCAGGTGAGAGTGACTGAGGAATACAAATGGGTGAAGTGGCGGTTACTGATTGGGGTAAAAATCATGGTGAGGGGGCTTGCTACGAGTGAATGGGGGGGAAGGACTGACATAAATTAAGGGATGTGACTCTTTTAGAAAGGTGGATGGTGATGTCAAGAGGTGACGAAGGTATGTCAGACCGTAGGAGGTGGTGGGACTCGGGACCGGTAGAAACGTGCCATGTATAGATAGGGGCCCGCCAGAGGAAAGATTCCATTCCGGACCCCCTCCCTCAGTTAAAGGAAGATCCGTCAAGGGGGTCTGAAAAAACACCTTGAGTCATTGATCTGTGCGCTGGCCTTTTGATCGCAGATCTATGCGCGTCCTTTATCACACATTCCAGACCCCCCCCTCCATTAAAGGAAGAATGAACAGGGGGGGTCCAGAATCCAATATATATCGTAGATCCACGCGCTGAAACTTGTGCCATCCAGATGTGCACGGGTATTATCCGTGATTCCGAACTCCCCCCTCCATTAAAGATAGAACGGTCGGGGGGGGGTCCAGAAAAGTCTGACCACCGTAGATCTAGGTGCAATTATCTGAACCATTGATATATGAGCAGAGCATAAGTGAGGGCGCGGAGAATACATGCACCAGGGAACTTAGGATAAGTGCATTTCATGGGTTTTTTCCAAGTCTTTTCATGTATACACCACCATGGGGCTAAACTAACACCATTTTTTAAGCATCTGAAACATGGTGAAACATTGATCATCCAACTGGTTTTATTGAAATAAAGCAACTAGCCTATATTCTAACCTAGCTTCCTATGACAATTAACCCATATTAGACTATTGGGCTAAGAACTTACTCTACCCTGGGGCTATCTAACCAATATTAGACAGTCTGGCCAAATTTATTCACTAATCTAACCTATATACTTTGGATAAGATTGAATGGTTTATCCAAACTTATTCACTAACCCTATCAACATCAATTTAAAAAAAAGAACTTGGCCATGATTGAAAGGTATGGACCAAGTTACTATTATTGCATGGGGCTTTATTGAAAATCTTTTATGCCCTCTTTTTTTTTTTTTTT
>ML803836.1:82790-96871 GCA_009831015.1 Picea engelmannii | reverse complement strand
ATTTCTCAAGAAAAATATTTGAAAGAGATGTTGAAGAAATTTCAGATGGAAGATTCCTCTACAGTTAGCACACCTATGGTGGTTGGTTGTAAGCTGAGTAAAGATGATATCTCACCTGATGTTGATCAAAGGACATATCGCTCAATGATAGGCAGTCTTCTGTACATCACAACATCCCGTCCTGATATAATGCAAGCTGTTGGAATGGTAGGTCGTTTTCAATCTGCTCCTAAATAAAGTCATTTGGTAGTTGTCAAAAGGATATTTAAATACTTGAAGGGAACAATGACTTATGGTCTGTGGTATCCTAGAAATCAGAATTTCCAGTTAACTTCTTATTCAGATGCAGACTGGGTAAACTGTGTTGATGAGAGAAAAAGCACCAGTGGAGGAGCATTTTTTCTGGGTGACTCATTAGTTGCATGACTTAGTAAGAAGCAAGGATCTATTTCATTATCCACTACAGAGGCAGAATACATTGCTGCTGCTACTTGCTGCACACAAATTTTATGGATGATACAAACTCTTGCAGATCTGAAGGTAACTTACACTGATCCCATCCCAATTCATTGTGATAACACCAGTGCTATTAGTGTCTCCAGGAATCCTGTTCTTCATTCCAAGACTAAGCATATTCCTATAAAGTATCATTTTCTCAGAGAAAAAGTTACAAACATAATTGTTCAGTTGAATTATATACCTTCTACAGAACAGATTGCTGACATATTTACTAAACCATTAGCAGTGACCCCTTTTGGATATCTTCGTCAAAAGTTGGGGGTTATAATTTATTATGCCTAATCTTCTCACCTGGTGAGGGGGAGTACGTATTGAATATCTGGTGTATTTACAAAGATGCTTATAGTCGACAGGGGGAGTATGTTTTGGAACAAGATCAGGGGAAGAATGTTTCTTCTTTGACATTGATGTCAAAGGGGGAGAAAAGAGTTTGGGAGGAGAGTCGAGTCTGAATGTCTGAATGCATGCGGGTGCTTGTATTGCCATCAATGCCAAAGGGGGAGATTGTTGGCAAATATTTAACAGACAGCGAATGGAAAATAATTAACAGACAACGAATGCTTGTCATTGATGGCAAGTACAACAATGAAGATGGCATGAGTACAAGAAGTTTGTAACAGTCTAGAAAACAGAAGAATGGCATAAGTACAGGAAGAATGTAACAGACGGGCATCAATGAAGATGGCATGAGGAATGAGTATAGGAAGAATGTACAGAGGATTGTTGGCATGTTTTACATGAAGCATATGCTTGTCATTGATGGCAAGTACAGTAGTGATGATGGCTTGAGTTCAACAATGATGATCAACGGTGCAGTGATAATCGGGGAAGAGCAACAACCGTGTTCGTTGGATCCCATTCAAAATTCCCGATAGAATGAGGGTCATCAGATATGAATGTAGACAAGAAGAGTGCACTGAAGAGGAGGACAGATCTCAGGTGTTAGATCCAAGCGCAGGATCCGACCATCATTGGATCAAGAAGAACCTGGACGTTCTTTAAAGTACAAGGAGAAGTGGGCGTAATCGCGATAGGAAAAATCGTGACTTAATCTGAGACGTCAGATCAAGATTGATTCTGGACCATTGATTCCAGTCCATGTTGGAGTTTCGTAGATCGAGTGTTGGAGATGTCAAATATTATTAACCATAGGAATTACGATATCACGATATGTGAAATCGTGACGTAATTGCAACCGTCAGATCAAGATGTATTATGGACCGTTGATCCTAGTCCATTTCGGTGTTTCGAGGATTGAGTGTTGGTGATGTCAAAGAATATTGACCACAGGAATTCCGATATCACGATATACGAAATTGCGACGTAATTGAAACCGTTAGATCAAGGTTGATCTGGACCGTTGATCTAACTCCATATCGGAGTTTCGTGAATTGTGACATGGAGAGGCAAAGAAAACAATGCAACATGAATGACGAAATCGCGATATGTGTAATCGCGATTCAATCGCAGCCATTGAATCAAGATCAGATCTGGACCGTTGATCCAACTCCATATTGGAATTTCGCAAATCGCAACATGGAGAGGCAAGAAAACAATGCAACAAGAATGCCAAAATCGCGATATGCGAAATCACGATTCATTCGTAGTCGTTGAATCAAGATCTAATCTGGACCATTGATCCGACTCCATTACAGAGTTTCGTGGATCGGGATTTAGAAGTGAAAAGAACATTGAACATCAGGAATGTTGAAATCGCGGTATGCAAAATCGCGGAATGATCTGAATCGTCAGATCAAGTGTTGATCGAAGGGTTACTGTTCTCTCTCACAGTTAACTCCTCAGTTTCGAATCTGTTAGCGAAACAGACTCATGATTGACGATTAGTTGGTGTTTCAGTTGTTAAGATAGTTGTCTTCCTTTTGCCGAAGGATATGGGAAGTTGAACCTCCGTGGCTGTGTATGAAAGAAAATGAGACAAACAGCGTGAGGTTGGTTGTTCTGTATGAAAAATGAATGAAACTGTAAGAAAGGGAAAATTATAGAATGTGCAGTGTGAGATGGAGAATATGCACAATACGAGATGAAAATCAGAGAAGAGTAAAATATGATGAAGAGAAGTTGAAGAAGAGAATAATGACAGAATAAGTTGATGCAGAGCAGACTTGCTGAACAGACAGAGAAAGAGAAGAATAGCAGAACAGTTAGTAGAAGACCAGATTTACAGAACAAAGAAAGATTGGTAAGAATTGATTTATCTGCGTAGTTGACTGTTTATATATTCATTAATATTCTAGGGAGGTTGGGAGGTGCTCGGGAGGATTGTTTTCCTCAGAGGTTCAAGTGAGAACTTGAACACAGGAAGTTGTAGCTTCCATCTGGTTGCAGCCAAAGAAACTAGGGTGGCAGGGTGGTGAAAGGGAGAACAAGTGTTCTCTGTTATATAGGTTGGAGCCTGTGTAACTGGAAGTTGGTGCTTCCATCCAGTTGGTGCTGGAACATTAAGGGAGTTGGTGCTTCCTTCTAGTGGGTTCTAGAGAAACCAGAGAGTTGGTGCTCTCAAACAAGTTGCATCTTGTAAAATAGAGGTAGCAGCCTCACATTGAGTCGGTGCTCAATTATAGATGATGTATAGAACTTAAAAGACTGCCTATCATTTCGAAGAGGAAGAAGTTTTCTCCCTTTATGGGTTTCCTCGTGAAAAATATGTCTCTGCGTATACCTTATGTGTGACTGATGCTCTTTAGTTTTACTGTCCATATGTTGTATATTGTTGATGATCACTTGAAGAAAGATTAATAATTTTTTAATAGACTTAAAATTGTTTAATCTCAATTACAACTAATTCACCCCCCAACCCTCTCAGTTGTCTTAGTAATTTCAACATATGTCTGATCTACCATTTTTGTTATTGACAGATGCTTCCTCTATCGGCCTACAACATCGGTTACACTGACAGAGGCAATCGATGGACACAGAATCTCACTTCGGCCGCTTGGGCCCTCTATACCCCCTCACATGAACTGCTCCAGTTCAATGACATATGTTTGGGCTCAACAACCAACAACCAAGAAGAATATGCAATCGTCATTGGCCTCCTTGTCGAGGCCAGTCACCGCCATATTCGCCACCTTAGCATCTTATTAGATTCCCAACTTTTCGTCCTGCAGCTCAACAATGTGTATCGTGTCCGTGATCCTTGCCTCTTCCACAAATACCTGCAAGTTAGAATCTTATCTCGACATTTTGATTCAATTACATTTACACATATTCCACGACAATTTAATCAAATAGAAGATAATATGGCTAACCTAGTGTTAGATTGGCATTTATCACATCAAGACACCATTACACATACATAAATTATCAAAAGTCTGTCACAACATATAGGTTAGACATCATAAAAATAATCACAAAACATCTCACATGTGGACATCACGACGATCCAAAAAATGTATATTCATATATATATATATCGATCAATGTTCCATCAATGTTTACAGAAAATAGTACAACATGTACATCACTCGTAGGAAGGTGAACCCGCTCATCCCTATAGGTACAAAATAGGTGTCACACTACCCTATACAAAATAGGCTCACAGACCTATATAAATACCAAAATATACAACAAAATCACTCATGGTGCCTCTAGAATGCCACCACCAGGTCCTCTATCTGGAGGAGGTACCCCACCAGCTGGGGGTCCTCCAAGTCTGGGGGGAAGTCGCCCAGTCATATCTTCCCCCACTACAACTGCTCTGCGGATTAAGGTCCACAACTCTACCGAAAGGCCCACACACTGATCCAAGACTCCCTTGTCCTGAACCTGAGTCCACATTCCCTCGGGCAGTCCCTATAGCACCACCTCAAACCGACGACGAAAATCCTCAAACATCTTGTCGGCCTCTCCCTGAGGCGCATTTGATGGCCCTGCACCAAGGTCATCAAATCTGTGTCTCCAACCATCTCTCGCATCATCAGCTAGCCTCGCACTAGCCTCGTTCCTCCGACGTCTCTCTCTTGCCCGTGGATATCCTAGCGGTGACCTTACTATCCCCTGATGAGCCGATTCTCTAATCAACTCCATCTCTCGACCCCACATCTTCACACACAACATGAAAATGATAGCATATGCATCCATCCATACACAAAACATATGCTATACTATCAAAATCACAAAACATAAAATACATCAACATACCTCTATGGTCCCAAGCCTCTCCAGGAGGTAAAACCATATATGGGTCCTGGTGGTAGTCCATCCCACCATAGGGGAACTTTAGTATGATCTATGGCATCTGACGCCACACATGTGCCAACTCAGTCGTAAAATAATGGCCACCCTCCCCACCCCCATGTCGTACCAAAATTTATGCCCACCGCATCAATCATGGATCCTGTGCATCAGTTGCCTCCAACAAAACTCTAGGGTGCAACATGGGCACCCTCTCTAAGAATCATGCCACCAATATTGAACCAAAGGAAAAATCACCCGAGTCGAAGGCCCGACACTTGTTGACCTGCCACATCATCTTGGTGTGCAGCAGCAATCCCTGGGAAAAATTCTCTCTACCCGATGCCCTCTGCATGATCCTCAGGTGACCACCATTGATCCGTTGAGTATATAAGGATCCGTAGATCCTCACTATCATTGCAACGATGAAACGATTCACCAATCCATCCATCGCCCCAATTTGCACAACCGATCCTGACATAAAATCCTCCCCCGAACAGTACGTCTAGGCTAAATCTGCCAAGTGTGCCTCCCCTGGCAACTGGGGATCAGTAGGTAGGGATCTCCACCGAAAATGGATCTTGGTTAGGAAATAGACATCCTCCATCACAGAGAATGTCAGTTTCTCCCCCCGCACAATGAAACACTGCATATCAGTGCTCCACATAGAAATAAAAAACTGCAATAGGTACTCATGTGCCCGTCGCAGTGAGAAGTCGAAGAACTTTAGCAACCCACAGGATGCTAAAGGTCCCCGAACACCTGAATCATCATCCCTCATCGCCTCCCTGAGGCGCACCCAGTCCCTCTCCCTCCAGTGGATTGGCATCTTGAACTAATCACTTGAATTCACACAAACAACATTTGATCAACCATCACAATTCATAGAACGAAAAAATTCCAAAAAAAAAGTTTTTCTTCAAAACCCCCATCTTTGCCTCATATGCACGACTATCACCCCTCACAGATGCACACATATGAGTGCATGTTCTTTTCATAGTGGTGCATCAATTCACATCTGACGAAGAAACATATGCACATCAATGCGCATCTGTCACACCCACAGGCATGCCTTCATGCACACCTGTTCGTTACACAACTGAGCACTAGTGTGTAGTTGTATATTGAACAGGCGCACATACAATGTGCACTTGATTCAATCACTCACTCACGTGCCCCCATTTGTGATTGTCCTCTCTACAACCATGCACCCCAGCGTGGGTATCCTTTGATCACCCGTGCACTAGGGGGCCCACACTCACAAAATCCTACAGTACGACCCTCTGTACGACCCTGCCCAGAAAAGAAACCCTAAATACTATGCAGGAGGATGAGACCACGAACCTGGCTCTCGCTAATCCTGTATCATCTGACTCGAACTCCCAAAATCTTCAAATCCCCTCTAAAAACCTCTCGTCAACTCACTATGGAAGTAGGTACAAATGAGGTGGCAATGTGGGCCCTAAAACTATATATAGTCCCTTTTGCCAAACTTCCATGCTCCATTATAGGAGCTCAGAGCATCCGTTTTATGATCTGTCTTCAACCACGGGATTGGGATCCTTCCACCTACACAGTCACATTCCCTGGGTCACCATCCATCATCGGCCCCGTGGGAACATTTTTCTCACATCACGCCTAGGTACGCATGCTCATGCTCAAAATTATCGAATAACTGTTATATATTCTTTATCTTCAAATATTGTTCACGTTGGGTATTCGGTTTTCATGTGTGCAAGTACTGGGTCATCACCCACCAGTGCAACCCCTTTAGGTATATGGTCGACACTGGCATGTAATCATTCCCTCTAAATCTCAATTGCATCTCCTAGTCACACCCTTTGAAATTTTCTTATAGGATCCCCCCATCTGGCTCTGTAGTACTCTCACCTCCACTGCATTTTAAGTACTGTCACCTAGTAGTACTCTCTCCTATATGAGTTGTCCCATTCATAATCCCCTTTTGGCACTTTGATACTCATGCTACTTTTCACCCCCTAGGGATGGGAGTCCCGATAGTCTTACACATGTTTGAGAATCAACCACATACTCCTCCTCATTTTTCTATCTTTCCCAATGGAATCCTAGGATATCTCCTCATGGTTCTAATTTGACTGCACCTCCACAGTATCATTAACCCTCCATTTCATCCACAGTCAGTTTGCCCATCTACTAGATTTCCCTCCATTCATTTACCTCATACAGAAACCCACTTATGAGGCCCCCACCCTCCACCAGTTCTCCCCACAACTTGCGCCCTCACAAGCGAATCCATCTTACACTAGGGCACCCATTTCTGTATCTCCACACTTATCCCAAATTATTCTTTATTCATTTGGTAATTGTACAAAGCCTTTCTTTTCAACATTTACATAGCTTTTTGTTGTTCCATTTAGCGACCTTCTTTTCCAGCAAAGAAACCCCTGCCACCCTTGGTTGGGGAATTTGTTACCTTCTACTCTTGTTGACATCATCCATAAACCTTGATTATCCCATAGTCCATGTACCTCTGATCTCTGAGTTTTTCAACTTTGTCACACCTCTGGCACAATTTAACCCCCATCTAATCGTCCCCCTGATGCTAGATTCAGTTTCACGGTTGCCGCCACTCATACTTCACATATATCCCCAACCAAGGGAAATCTTGAGTCTCACCACCTCTTGACTTCATCCATGTTCCTCATTAATTCCTGATCTCATCCAGTGGATTTCATGAAGCCCTTTGCTTCTTGGAGTCGCGTCTCCCTCTCTGTCGACATCAACACAGTTTCCAGAAGGGAGACAATATCTTGACTCTCATTACCTTTACAATGAGGAGTCTCGGATGGCACATAGAGAACCATCATTGCTCTGTACTATCGTTGACCCCCATGACATTCTACTTCAACATAATATCATGTTACGGTGGGTCTTACTTTGCGACCATTGTAGTTTTTTTTTACTAGCCGAAGACCTCTGAAATTTTTTGGGCCATCAATGCCTACGAGTCATCAACACTCCTTACAAGTGTCATCGTCTCTTTTCAGAGTATGTTCACTATCATAATTGTCATCTTCCATTATCAAACCACCCCAGAGGGCGCTGCAGTTATCTACATCAACATATAGCTTCAGTTACTATCTTACACATTTGAGTTACATGACACGAGCATGGGGCATGCCCGCCTCATTTGTATACAATTTTTATTTTCCACCTAGAGAAAGGTTTGGGTCCCACAGTTTCCTCTTTCTCTCCACCGTATCTCTCTTTCAGTTCCTATCAACACTCCTTCTTACAATGGTACTCTCAGTAGAATAAAAATTGATGTATTTCGACTATACGTATGCTCCTAACCTCACACATCAGGGGGCATATGTTATTACTGAAATTTTGTCTGCAAATGGTTATAGGAATCCAGCATCTCCAAACACCTATTAGTTCATTCATATCCCCAAAAATTAATTTCCAAAGGGCACAAATTATACAACTGGTTAAAAAATTAACATTCACAGAAGCACTACAAGAAGCACGCACACATGTGTAGGTCAGAAACGTCAGGAAAGTGCACATGCACCCGACGCATGACTGTGTAAGCAAAAAACCCCGCACACCTGAGAATGATGCATTTATGGTTCTTGTCGGCCCCTCACATACTTCTGGTTCAGTTCCCAAGTCGATTTGACCCTCAAATCCGAGCTGAATCCGAGTGGGGGGCTGTTCAAAGACCTAAGGGTTCCCTAAAGGGCCCCTTGTTCACACTAAAGACCGGTTGGATAATGCCTCAAAGATTTTCTATAAAAGGAGGCCATGGGTGCACTATGAATTCAAGAATCTCATTGTATTGTTATGCTGCCTCTATTCTCCTACAAGGATCCTCTTTCCTTCTTGGAGCATATTAGCATCATCTCATTAATCTATTCACCTCACCTCTTGAGCGAATAAGCTTGGATTTCTTCACCATTTCCTTTCTGTTTTTCCATTTGTAAGAAGAGATCTCATATAGGGGATTCAAGAGACCTCCCTTGGAGGAAGAGGAGACCCATAAGTCTCCCTTTCTCTTTGGTTTTTTCCCACTAATACAATCTATCCATTGGTGGCATGAATATTGGTCAATTGTTTGATTTATTTTGGTTCTAATTTCCTTATGCATTGTAGTTTCATTTCTTTAATTGTTATTAGCTTAGTTGTTTATTTATTTCTTGTGCTTGATGTGTCTAACTCTTGCACTAACTTTTTTCCTATTAAGCTGACCCAAATGGACTTTCAAGTGTCCCTCTTTTGCTCATTCAAGTGGCAAAAAGGATACAACACACACAATGTTTTATTTTGATTTTGATAACAATTTATTGTGACAAGATACGTTAGACTGCATTACGATATTTAGAATGAGTTTTCTTACCTATATTTTGAAAAGAAACCACAAGGTTTTTAATAATATGATGACATGTTTATGAAATTTTAACTGTTTTGATGCCTAAATTTTTCCTAACAACAACCAAACTCCTAGATTTTAGCAAAGCAAAAAACAATTGAATTTAGTGACATTAGATTTTGATTCAAAATATTCTTTAATGATTTTATAAGAATGATAATGAATAGTTTGGTTATGTAACTTACCTTCAAGTGATTTTATACCACTATGATCCAAGTTAATGAGTTTAATTCTTTTTCGTCGCACATTGCTCAATATAGGTAGGGACGATGAACCCGTATTCTAGCACTCTTGACCTCCCTGTTGTGGAGTTACAAACATAACAGTTTTTTCTCCTTCAATCACTTGAACATCAATTCTTGGAGGATATTGGACATGCCCATGACTAGTTTATGGAATTTCTGACTGTCCAACAAGAGGTTTCCATAGGAACTTCTTCGCCAGAAGGATATGCACTAGTTTCCTCTCTAATTTCATCCATTGTATAATCAACTCCAAGCAAATCCTCCATAATCTAGTCATCCACAACAACTTGTCTTGATGAAATAGTGATTGGAAGTTCACTAGAAGTCTAAACTAAATGGTCTGTATTGAAATCATGTAATTTGATTGTGTTGATGGAGGAGAAACAATAGCAACATCTATTGCACTATAATTTGGATCACCCTCTCTCGAAATCTTTCGTTTTGACATACCCAACCTTTCTTTTTCTCTTTCTTCAATTACCTTTTCAATGGGTTTTTATTTTTTCGAAGACTTTCTACCTCGATTATGTAAGTTCTCAATGTTTAAAGAGAATAATTTCCTTCCAAGTATACAACAACAAGATAAAAAATTGCTTTCCACTCATGACAATTGTCTTCCAATTACACAAATTTGTCTACTAATTACACAAGAAGACAAATGTTTGCTTCCACTGACAATTGTCTTCTAGTTAAAAAAATTGTCTACCAGTTACATAAGAAGACCTAAGTTTGATTTCCACTAACAATTCTCTTCCAATTACACATTTTTTTCTACCAACTACATAAGAAGACACAAGTTTGATTTCCACTGACATTTGTCTTCCAATTACACAAATTTCTCTAACAATTACAGAAGAAGAAAAAAGTTTGTCTCCCACTAACAGTTTTGTTGCAATAAACAATTTTTTCTACCAAATACACAATAAGACACAATTTTTCTTTCCACTGAAAATTGTTTTCCAATTACACAAATTTGTCTACTAATTACACAATAAGGCACACATTTTCTTTCGAAAAACACAAAAAGACAAAAAACCTATCTGATGTTGTTATTTTTGAATCCATATGTCGAGAGAGTTCAAGTTTTCAGAGAGAATGAGGATCAAGAGTGTGTCTTCCTCATATCCTTTCCTAGAAGAATCACATACGTGTTCCAAGAATGCATGCGCTCTAATGGGAGTACACATTCCTATAACGCGTGCACGCTCCTGCTGGTTGGGATATGAGGTAATCAAATTACCTTATCTCATTTATTTGTACTCACAAGAGTGTGTATGCACTCTTAATGAAACATATAACACATTTATTATATGGCCCAAATAACTTTATGAATAAAGGTGTAAAGGGGTTTGGGGGACAACTAGGACCTAATGGATTAAGATTGAAAGTGCTTTGAGGCATAGGGAAACAATTAGATCACTAGGATGGAGGTGTAGGGGTTGTGGAGCCTTCAAAAAGAGGTATGGGCATAGGAATTTGTTGAGGCCACAACACCCCCCCTTTACTTTTTCTTTTACAAGCAAAAGGAAATCCCCCCCCTACTAAAATTTGAAATCTAATGCCTAATCCTCTACTACTAGAGCATAATGTTAATTCTTTGTCTACCTTGAGGGAGTTGGGGGTTTATTTTGATTGATTTTTGTCTTTGATGGAGGTTGATCATTCCTTTTGATCTTATGATTTCAAATGTCTTCATGTTGTTTTTTTACCTAAGATGTTTTTTTGACATTTGTATGATGGAATTGACACCTTACAGTTGGACCTTTTCTAGATTTCGAAGTGTGAGTATCCTATATGGATGTAGGGTTTTATGTTATATTGACTGTCTTTGATGATTTTGTTTTTCAAGATTTTCTGAATGGCTAATTCAAAGTCTACATTCTATTGCTTGCATGTTGTACTTAATATCTTCATTTTTATGCTCTTGTATATGATCACACTCTTTGGTTTCAGACTCCTAGCTTCAATCACACACTAACTAATCATTCTCTTGATTTTGATACTTAGCACATGCAGTTTTCAAGAAACTTATCTACAACTATCCATGATTATCTTTCAATAGGCCCAACACTCATTTATGATGTTTTCTTGAAGGAGGGGAATATAATGTTTATGGTATATTGTTGAGTCTCATTTTAATCACATGACTGATCTTATGTTCTCTATGGTTGCAAGAGCATTTTCATAGGATCAATTTCTTCACACGATTGCTCCATTATTGAGATGCATGTGGGGGGAATACATTGATATTATTCTTCTTGCCTAGACCTATTTCTATCTGGATCTTGTTTATAATTTGAAGCCAATGATCAACTTTATGGACTAAGCCTTGTATTTCCCAAGCCTCATCCAGATTTGTATTTTTATCGCCATTGTGGTGACGAGGCCAGATCTTTGATCCTTGTCTGGAACTTTGATCCTTACCAAGTTATCCATCATCGAGAAGCGAGTTACCTTTCAGGAGCATGTTCACAAGATCACTTTCTTCACACGATTTCTCCATGCTTGAGATACATGTGGGGGGAATCCATTGATATTATTCCTCTTTCCTAGACCTATTTCTATCCGAATCTTGTTTGTAATTTGAAGCCAATAATCAACATTATGGACTAAGCCTTGTATTTCCCAAGCCTCATCCATATTTGTATTTTTATCTCCATTATGGTGAAGAAGCTAAAGCTTTGATCCTTGTCTAGAAATTTGATCCTTACCAAGCTATCCCTCATCAGGAAATGGGTTACCTTGGATTTCCTTTTCCTTGAGATCCTAATATCCCAAGGATATTGGATCCACCTTTCCCACATGCTTGTCCCAGAGCCTCTTCATAATGACTCTATTGGGTTCCTCTTTTGGCCTTCTCTTTCTTGGAAAACCTAGGTGATCCGAAATCAGATCCAGAAGCCTGATAGGGCTTGAAAAATGCTCAAAAATGAAAGTTCTCGGAATGTGACAAAACCTATTCCATTGCATCCGTCGCGTCTTCCTGATTCCGGTGGTATATTTACTTTGTCAAACGAGCTCCGTATGGAGAAGATATCGTATTTTGTCCGAAAAGTCAAACAGGAAAAAAACATTGCTGACTGTGCAGTCCATACAGTCCGTATAGACACTGACGTGGCATGTCCGTATGCTAACGTGGCAGGTCCGTATAGACAACATGTGGTATGTCCGTACAGGTGACATGTGGCATCTCCAGGAAGTGACACGTGGCAGGCAGATTTGGAAATTTGGGCGTACAGTTGGACCTATCCCGAGATGACACGTGTCACCATTGTAAGGGTGACACGTGGCATGGGTGACGTCATCAGCTGACGTGGAAAGGTGACTGGGCAGTACGGCGAGTGACGTGGCAAGGTGACTGGACAGTACAAAAGTTGACGTGACAAATTGACATGGCAGTACGGCTCTGGCACATGGACCAATAGGTGACTGACACGTGGCATGTGTTGATTGGTTTTTAAGGTGCCACGTGGCCCAGTCATGGGCTGCCATGTGGCACCCTGTGATTGGTTCATTGGCTACATATAAAATTGTTTATGGCTTGGATGGGATTCGAACCGGCGACCTCCTAGCCGGGCAGAGGACTGGCAGGGTTGGGCTAGCCACCCGCCCCGCCGGTGATTCTTGTTAGCATAATGGCCAAAATTTTATTTGAATTTGGTTCAAAGGTTATGCGGCCATGGAAAGGGTCGGGGCTTAGCCCCAGCCCTCGGCGCAAACCCATATAATATGACCACAACACATAACCGTTGGCGTGTTTTCGGCGGGGTTTGTTTCAACGTATAGTCCGTGGCCATATGCTACCATGCCACGTGACTAGGAGCTGACAAGGCACGCGGGGTTCGTTATAACCGTTAGTTCCACGGTTCTAAACTGTTACCAAGCGACCAGGAGCCGAGTGCAGAGGGGGCCAGCGCATAGCCCAAGGGCTAGTGCTTGGCCCTATGAATCCGATGTGGCCGTTCAAAGGGAGCGCGCGCCAGGGTTTGGGGGCTAACACCCAAATTATGGTTGTAAAGTGGGTTTTTATAACCAATTTTGGGTTTTATTGTTAATTAAACCTATTTTTAATGTATTTACTCCATTTTTGGGAGTTATTGGGTAGTTTTGGAGCCTAACTTCTTGGAGGAAGTTGGAGATGAGCAACTAACTTCCCAGCTATATAACCAAGGCCTTTTTGAGGCCATGGGGACAACATTGAGGGAATTCAGAGTAGAGTTATGCTGAGGAGAAGCCAAGCCAAATCCATTTTGAGGCAGAGAAGCTTTTGAGGAGGAGACGCTGTCAGACCATTTCTAGGAGCTCCGGACGTCCGTTTTGCGTGCCGTTTTCTTTGCATGGTTCTAGAGATCTGGAAGAACATGACCAAATCAGTCTTGTAGCCATTTAGCATTGCAGTGATTTACTTTTCATCTTTTGAACATAAATAAAGAAGCCTTCCCCACAGAGAAAAAGGCCCGGAGACGTAGGCAAAGTTGTGCCGAACTCCATTATCAATCTGCGTGTTATGGTTTGTTGTTTATTCTTTCATTTCAGATATGAAAATGTATATATGGATGTCATAATTCTTCTTCTTTCCTCATTCTTTCACTAAGTTTCTCAAATGGTTAATTAACGCATGCAAAATTAAAACTCAACCATAAGTCATTAAAATATCCTACGGATCAAGTGGTATCAGAGCTAGTTGACGTTTGGATTTGAGTTTTGCATGT
>ML803836.1:48334-82588 GCA_009831015.1 Picea engelmannii | reverse complement strand
TTCATAAGAATAAACATGAAATGCCATTGTTAAAACTTGATGTAAAATTTGAGTTGCCCATATATGATGGTGAAGTGAATGCAGAAAAACTTGATAACTGGATCAGGCAGATGGAGGTATACTGCAGTGTGCAACAGATCAAGTATGAGGCCACACAAATCAAGTTGGCATCTTTGAGACTTGCAGGTACAACTCTTATCTGGTGGAAAAGCAGGCTGCAAAAAGGAACACAAAATGTGGGTAATGTATTTCCATCATGGAAAGATTTCATTTCTACACTTAGGAAACAATTCTATCCTTTGGGTTATAAAGAAAAAGCAATAATTGAATGGCAATCTTTAAAACTAAGAAAAGGACAAACAGTGCAAGAATACACCGATGGATTTCGAAAAATGGACTTAATGTTAGACATCCCTTTGCAAACACAAGAAACCCTTATGAAGTATATAGGAGGTTTACCTGAGCATATTAGAAATATTGTTTTCATGTTTGGACCCACTAACCTTGATGAGGTTTTTGTTCAAGCTACGTATATTGAAGCAGGGAAAACATGTTTGTCAGGGGAATCGTCGTCTTCGAGGAAAGAGGACAAGAGGAAAAGGCATGGCAATGGAAAGAATGCAAATGCAGTGTCAAAGAAGGAAGGAAAGCCCTCTTGCAAGAACTGCAAGAAAGAGGGACATGATGAGGACAAATGTTGGCAGTTGCATCCCGAGAAGAGGCCAAAGTGGTTCAAAGAAAAGAAGGGAACACAAACAGTGGCAACGACATCAAAGCCCATAGACTTGGGATCGGATTCAGGTGATGAGTCAAAGATTTCATTGGTTGGTATCACAGGTAAGAATGGTGAAGAGATTGATTGTAGAAGCAAGTTGTTTCATATAAGGGTAATTATGTGACACACTAAGATAGACACATTAATCGACAGTGGATCTCAATCTAATCTAATCTCAGAAGAATTGGTTAAGCAATTGGGGTTAACAACACAAACTCATCATAAGCCTTACACACTTAAATGGATAAGCAATCATCATCAAATGCACATAACAAAATAGTGCACAATCAAATTTTCAATTTCATCTAAGTATGTGGACGAAGTAACTTGTTATGTAGTGTCATTAAGAGAATGTGGAATGATTTTAGGTAGTCCATACTTATATGATCATAAGGCAATCTTCTACAGGACAAAGAATCAATAACAATTCACTAAAGCAGGTCATGATTATGTTGTTCATGCTCATCGTGTTAAAGCAAATAAAACACTTCAAACAATGGAACAATTAACGAATGCAGTACAAGAATGAAACAAACCAATAATTGTTTCAAATGAAGTAATTGACCTTAAGCAAGAACAAGATATGGTTGTTGAATGGAAAATCAATCATAAGTTGCTTCAAGATAAACTCATGTCGTGGAGATACTTCAAGTATATCAGTTCATTTGCAGTTGTCTTTTTGATGCTGTCATTAGCAATGTTTTCTACATGGATGATAGTAGCTTCAGTGAGATGTAACGGGATTCAAATGGCTAACAATATACTGTCAGTTGTCATGATTGTGTTACAGTTGATCTTGATGAGATAGGTGCACAGGACAGAGTTCAGAGACAGAGAGCAAGCCGGGTGGCCTATCCCGAGCTTGTTGACTAGTCAGTAACCTTTTGGGGACCAAAAGGTCTTATTGTGGGGAGGTGTGATCCGAAATCGGATCCAGAAGCCTGATAGGGCTTGAAAAATGATCAAAAATGAAAGTGCTCAGAATGCGATGAAACCTATGTCATTGTGTCCATCTCGTCTTCCTGATTCCAGTGGTATATTTACTTTGTCAAACATGCTCCATATGGAGAAGATATCACATTCTATCCAAAAAGTCAAACAGGCAAAAAAAATTGTTGACTGTGCAGTCCGTACAGTCCGTATGGATGCTGACGTGGCATGTTCGTATGCTGATGTGGCAGGTCCGTACAGACGACACGTGGTAGGTTTGTACAGGTGACACGTGGCATCTCCAGGAAGTGACACATGGCAGGCATATTTGGACATTTGGGCATACAGTTGGACCTATCTCGAGATGACACGTGTCACCATTGTAAGGGTGACATGTGGCACGAGTGATGTCATCAGCTGACATGGCAAGGTGAATGGGCAGTACGGCGAGTGACGTGGCAAGGTGACTGGACAGTACGGAACCTGATGCAGTGAATTGACGTGGCAGTACGTCTCTGGCACATGGACCAATAGGTGACTGACACATGGCATGTGTTGATTGGTTTTTAAGGTGCCACGTGGCCCAGTCGTGGGCTTCCACATGGCACCCTGTAATTGGTTCATTGGTTACATACAAAATTTTTTATGGCTTGGACGGGATTCGAACCGGCGACCTCCTGGCCGGGTAGAGGATTGGCAGGGATGGGCTAGCCACCCGCCCCGCCGGTGATTCTTGTTAGCATAATGGCCAAAATTTTATTTGAATTTGGTTCAAAGGTTATGCGACTGTGGGAAGGGCTGGGGCTTAGCCCCAACCCTCGACGCAAACCCATATAATATGACCACAACACATAACCGTTGGCGCATTTTCGGCGGGGTTTGTTTCAACGTATAGTCCGTGGCCGTATGCTACCATGCCACGTGACCAGGAGATGACAGGGCGCACGGGGTTCATTATAACTGTTAGGTCCACGATTCTAAACCGTTACCAAGCGACCAGGAGCCAAGTGCAAAGGGGGCCAACGCATAGCCCAAGGGATAGCGCTTGGCCCTATGAAGCCCATGCGACTGTTCAAAGGGAGCGCATGCTAGGGTTTGGGGGCTAGCGCCCAGATTATGGTTGTAAAGTGGGTTTTTATAACCAATTTTGGGTTTTATTGTTAATTAAACCTATTTTTAATGTATTTACTCCATTTTTGGGAGTTATTGGGTAGTTTTGGAGCCTAACTTCTTGGAGGAAGTTGGAGATGAGCAACTAACTTCCTAGATATATAACCAAGGCCTATTTGAGGCCATGGGGACAACATTGAGGGCATTCAGAGCAGAGTTATGCTGAGGAGAAGCCAAGCCAAAGCCATTTTGAGGCAGAGAAGCTTTTGAGGAGTAGACGCTGTCAGACCATTTCTGGGAGCTCCGGACGTCCGTTTTGTGTGCCATTTTCTTTGCATGGTTCTAGAGATCTGGAAGAACATGACCAGATCAGTCTTGTAGCCATTTGGCATTGCAACGATGTAATTTTCAGCTTTTGAACAGAAATAAAGAAGCCTCCCCCACAAAGAAAAAGGCCCGGAGACGTAGGCAAAGTTGTGCCGAACTCCGTTATCAATCTGCATGTTATGGTTTGCTGTTTATTCTTTCATTTCAGATCTGCAAATGTATATATGGCTGTCATAATTCTTCTTCTTTCCTCATTCTTTCACTAAGTTTCTCAAATGGTTAAATAACGCATGCAAAATTAAAACTCAACCATAGGTCATTAAAAGATCTGACGGATCACTAGGCCCAAGTTCTATTGAGCTTCATGGATGAAATTTTCTGTTATGTGATTTCCCAATGTCTTCTCACTATCTGTTGAAATCAATATCACACATTGTGGTTTGGCATAAGTGTATATTTTAACCTTGCTCAATATTTCACTACAAACATATTTTCAATAAAAGAACATAAAAGAGGCAATGGAAAATACACACATTACACAGAGATTTTTCCCCTAGAAATCCAAACTGGGAGAACCAACATATTCTATATTCATTCATAGTGATACATTGTTTACAATAAAATATACATTTAGGAGCCAACGACATCCAAAATCCTAACCCAATGACCTAGATTAGTCAACAACCCTAATTCCTTAACTGGAAATAGAAAACCATCGGCAAAAACCATGAGCCAAAAAACCGCCCAACAATGGACACAAAAATTGAGGTGACATGAAAAACGAGGCAATTTTTTTTTCTTGGGGGCGCTTCCCTCGAACCCCTGAAGGGGGGCCTAGCGCCCCCCCACTCTAACCCCCCTATGTTCCTAGCGTAATGTAGCAGACACTAGAGCTAGTCGTGCAAAGAATATAACACATACCGAACATTCTCCCACTTGTTGTTTTATTTGCATACAGGGGGTTACATTGTTACATAGTCAACAATCCATGGAAACAATGCCCATGGATCCTCTACATTAAGAGAACTTCTCAATGCTCATAGATTTTGTTAATGAATCTACAACATTATTCAAAGTGTCCACCTTCATCAACAACACTTTCTTTTCTTCAACCATGTCTCTCACAAAGTGATATTGAATAACAATATGCTTTGTCTTTGAATGATAAGCCATGTTCATCGCCAGAAAAATTGCACTCTGATTGTCACAATCTATCCATACATCTTTTTGTACCAACCCAATACCTGAACACAATCTTTGTAACCATACTGCTTCCTTACTTGCATGAGTGGATGCCATGTATTCAACTTTTGTAATTGAAAGTGGTACTACAACCTATATTTTTCTCATCCAACTGATTGCTCCTCCAAAAAGGTTAAACACATACCCTCTTTTAGATCTCCTACGATCCATATCTCCAATCCGGTCTGCATGCACAAATACATGTGATCCAAAAAGGATCCAGAGAAGACTAAGGACAAATTAGAATTCGCACAAGCAACTCAGGAAGCTCAGAATGGCCTCAATAGAGAAAGAAAGGAAAAAAATCCAAATTCCTCAAAAATCAGTAAAATTAGTTTCATCACGAAGAGCGCGCCACAATATTTCCAACAATGTAAACGTCTCGTCAAAGAGAGTTATAGATTAAAAGATATTTGTGGCCAAAGTTTTGGTCAACCTAGCCTAGTCAACAGGGATGAGTAAGCATCTGTACTGTTGACATCAACATCAATACAGATGACGTTAGTGTCCATACAGTGTATGTGGAACATGCATAAGGAGACACATGTCATGATGACATCATCATGATGTCAACATGGTGATGTGGCAGCACTAGAGGCTGCCACGTGTCACTCATTTTCATCATTTTCGGGTCAATCCGTGGACCAATGAAAAAGTGCCACGTGGAAGTTTTTATAGCCACGTGGAAAACCGTACGAGACATGGAAGGTGGCATGGCAGTTTGACATGGAAAGATGATGTGGCAGGTGACATGTGTTGAGCACTCAACACACCCTAAAATCCTTATGAAATTTTATCACTTTTTGGGTACCACTTGTTTTCTTCACTGTCTAAATAGATTTCACTTTGGGAAATGGTTCATCTTTGTCTTATTTTCATGACTCTTATCATCAAGTCAATTTTGTTTGAACTCATGAAAACTCATGTCTAAAATAAATTGACACCCAAAATAGGAATCAATAGCTAACATTTCACCTAACACGCTCAGGTTCGACGTCAAAAAAGGATTCAAGCAAGTAAAGGAACCACACAACTACAACAGTCATTGAGCATCGATCCCCATTGGAATCGATAGAATGAGTAGTTGGTTTGCGTAAATTATTTGCACGAAGTTTCAAGAGATAGACGTTCCCCTTCGACTTTGGTAAAATACAGGAAGGATAGACATTAACGAAGGATGCAAAGAAATTACCGATAGTCGATGACCGATGTGCTTTATCGGGGTCAGGGAAATCCAGAAATGTTACAACAATCATTTTGTTTGTGACAAACATATCACTGGTCGCTGATCCCCAATGTGTTTTCGGCATCAAGACTTTTTTGCGAGAATCGATCCGAGAGCACTTGGATAGGTTTATCACCGATCGTCGATCCTTGATATTTTTTGGCGTCTGCTAGATAGGATTGGGTTTTAGAGTGTATAGCTTAAATAAACTCCTGATTCCGATTAACATGAACAAATGAATTCACCAGTCTTGAATGCCACATGTCTTTACCACGTAAGCGAGTCGTACGACCTAGTTTCTCCCTGAGCCATTTTAAGGTTCCATGTGTCCTAGTCATGCCTCCTAGTCATCTTTGCCACATCATCTCTATACAGAAAGTTTGATCGACGTCAAATATTTTGCAAGGAAATATCAACAAAAATGTTTGAAGTATCATCTCGACCCCCGATCCACCAACTAAAAGATAAAAACGATGCGATGTTTGCGGCATAAGATACGATCGGATTTGGGTATTTAATAGACCAGTTAATGCCTGATCCCGCATTTGTTTCTACCTCATGCACCGATTAAAAAAACACAATCTGAAATTGCCGGTAGACCACATTACCACCTGCGTCGTCAACCCACGATGAATTTAATTTTAAACATCTTTGAACATATGGCGAAAGATTTAATGAAATTACACTCATACCCAAATTGAATGGCTGATGTGACAAGGTAAGTTCATACGTGATTAAATCTCTAGAACGGTTTTTGAAAAAATTCATTCTGGGCACAAGTTCAATTCTAGAGCATCAGAAGGAGAAAAGAAAGCATCTTGAGACTATAATGACCCTCTGATTATCAAAACCAGGTTTAACAATTTGCAGAGGTATGAATTCAATTTTGTCAATTCGTTGGTCATAATTTATGTATGCATCCAGCTTTATTACAAGGTATCTAAACTATGTTCTGGTTACAGGTAGTATGCCACCAATAAATCCAATCACTAGACACTCATCAAGGGAACCCAAGCTAAAGGAAGCTGAAATAGGTGAAGGTTCTTCTACGGGGACCGCGAGGCAGTTGGAGTACACTCTCGGGGCAGAGCATGTCATTAAAACATCAACAAAGAAAGATTTTGTCCAACCTAAGGCCTTTGGTGATACACAAACAAGAACTAGATCCAAAGTAATGCTCCCTCAGTGGGGGGATCTCTTCAACATAATTAGCTGAGAAGAATACCCAGAGTACATCCCACATAGTGACCTAGACGTGAGGGTGCTCGATGACTAGGTGTTTTCGAACATCTGATGGTCGTATTTACACATGGTGGCAAGAAGAACCCATATTTTCCCCTTCACAGAGGTTCTGAAATGGCTCATCGACGATACATGTGGGAATAAGTGCTTGATGAATGATGAGAATGGCGGATGTGTCATATTTTTCCTCCCAACAGAAGTCCAGACATACTACAATCTCTAGGACCTAGAGGAGCAACTCAACATGGACTTCATGGTGAAATTCTATGAAATTCATGACACCAACCAGTTGATGGACTCATGGTGGAAGGAGAACAAGAATTTCACTAATCAGAGCAATGGATGGTATGGAGCGTTTAACCTGAGGGATCCATACATCTATTTGATGGCTCTCACTTGTCGGTTATATGGGGAAAAGGACTGCTCCAAGTTTTCATAAGCATGGATGCCTTTGGCTTACATAGTGGCAATTTCCAGAAGTAGCTTCAACTGGGGAGAGATAATTTCTAAACAATTGAGCATCTGTGTACAGTAGGCTCAGGCGCCGAAAGAAGGGGAAGCACCTGCTTTCCACATGGCCACGTACCTGCTCGATGTCATCTGCATAAGAAATATCTTCGCTGACATGAATTTAAGATGGCATGTTGCAGAGCTCCCGGTCCATGTTTATTTCAACATACTATGGGAGAACATGTATAAATGTTTTTACGCAATCATCTACGATGAATTCATCGCTCGTATTCATTTTATTATTTTTAAGAAGGAATTCCCAAGATTATCCACAACAACCAAGAAAATGGTGGCAAATGTAGGTCATTGTTATTTAGACGAATGCTCAACCTACATTAGCCTGGTGTTGGGGGCCACCAGAGCACCACATCTCCTACCCGCTCATGTACCAGATCCGCTTGTTGTGGGAGAGATATGCTATCGGACTATCCTGTAGGGCTATAACACCACATTGGTCAAGGACAAGAAGCGGGCCTTCATACCCTACAGTTTCCATGTGGGATTATACCTAGTAAAGGACACTGCTCAAGCCAAACAAGAATGGATAAGACAACTTGATTTCAGGTTCCCAACAGGTCGATTCTGCAAGCATGAACCTAAAGGATTGGTCCCCCAACATGCTTCACAGGTATCATCCTATTGGCCATACGCGCATGAAAAATACGAAGATGAAGTTTTCACATAATTAGTAGAGGACTGGGAGGAGGTAGTAGAGAGGATGGCCAAACCGAACATGACTAGGTTCAAATATATGAGCATGGACGATTAGGTGGAGATGATAGAGAAATCAGATAAAGAAGCTCTCAGAGTTAGGGAATAATTCTGAGCAACAGAAACCACAGAGGCACAAAGAAGAGGATTGATCTTTACATAAGAGGCACAGAGAGCCATTGATCAGTTACAAAATGAACCTGATCTCATAGAGATGTCAAGGACTCCCACTAGTGACCCAATCAAAATCATAGGAGAGCCAATACAACTAGAAGAAATCATCGTTCCAGAAAACCCTGAAGTACCACCACCATAGATCAGATCACCAGGGGGAATTTCAACCCAGCCCAAGATAGTACGGACACCAGGTAGGACAAGTGTACTGAACCCCTTGTATGATTTAATAACTATCTATGATGCTGGGGAGATTTCAAAGGTGTCCCTAGTCACTCCAGTGAAAATTACAGAGGAGAAAGAACCTGAGAGAGCATCCACCCCGGGTCCTGATGCTCCAATTCAGAGACGTTTGCAGAGAGAGCATGAGGTAGAAAGTGCCTTGGATGCTGAGCCACTCGACATACCGAGAACCATAATGGACAACTCGATGGATGAACTAGGATCGGGAGAACAGGAAGAAGAAATTCCACAACATAAAATCAAGATTTCAACAACTGATCACCAAGTAAGTACCGAACATGTCCCTGATTCCTTAGTTTTTGTTGGTACATTACCACCCAATGAGAAACAAACAGAGGCTGAGGCATCGATAAATAAATAAGAGGTTCAGGAACCCAACCTAAAACAAATATACACAGTCGGGAGCCTGGGAAATACTCTGACTTGGGGAGAACAACAAATCCCTGGACATGTTGATGAGGTCTCCATTATACAAGAAATATCCTACAACCGAAAGAGGAAATCCATCATGAAAATAACCACTAAGAAGAGGAGGCTTACATTGGACAGTTAAATCCTCATCATGAGAGAGGAAAAATTGATCAGTGCAGAGCACGCTAAGACATCTGCGCTTATCGACGCAAGGATGGAGATCACAACTGCCACCTTGGATAGGGTGAGAAAATATCAGGAGGAACTGGCTGATGCACTAAAGGAGTTGGAGCATCTCCGCCATTTGGAGAAATACTATTAGGACTCCACACAGGCCAAAGTGTTTTTGAGAAATGAGTTCCAAGATGCTTATAGAAAATTCACGAATGAACGAAAAATTTTCACTGTAGGGATAACCGACTTCCAAGAAGATACTCTTATGGCGCTAGTGACCTACAAATACATGGAAAGATGGTACGAGAAGGCCCACCAGGTAGTGGAAAGAATTTATTACATCAGTGCAGTTTAAAAGAGTTGAGACGCTGAAGAGCACGACATTCTGGTGGTAAGGGAAAACAACATAGATTGTATAAGGAAGGCGGGCAAATACTGGGTGAAAATGGCCCAAGAACCTCAACGAAAAATCCAATAAAAATGGGTCGATTGTGAAAGGAGCTGGGTCAATATTAATTGAGAGATGAAAGGCATCTATCTCCTAGAATTTGTCTTACCCAATGACTTTGTCGACTTGCATGACATAGTAAAGCAACATGCAAAACGAGACTTGACGTGGACTTCAGAGATAGAAAAGGTGGCGAACATGCCTCCAGGACAAGTACAACAATTCATAGAGCACCCGATCAAGGCTCAAAAAGTATTACAACAGTTAAGTGTTAAAATAGTCAAGTATCACGCACAAGCAGTAGAAGTGAAGGAGATCCTTTCGGCCTCAATGGACCAACACAGATTCTCGTATGCCAACACATGTGAGGAACTCTTCGTCAAATGCTCAGAGTATGAGAAGAGTCATCCACTTTAGTGAAACCATTTGATGACTCTTAGAATACAGAGAGATGGAAGCACCATGTGGTGATGTTTTGTTTTACTTATCTTTCACTTTTGATAGTTATTTTTAGTTAATGATTTGTTATAAATAAGAGGACCAAACTTTTATAAAAGGTCGATGGTTTTTGCAAAGACCCTCATTTTTGGAATTATAAAGAACTATTTCCGAACTACCTTAATTGAGAAATCATGTTAAGGACCGAAGACAAACTTTTTTTTATTTTTTATCAAAGGCGTGTGTGATTGGATCTAAGGAGGAATTACTTCTGACTTTATCTCATGAATGGATGCTGTAATGAGTAAGAGTTTTTGAATCTATTGATAAGTTAGTTGATTCAATATTTTAATAGTTCTTGTCTCTAATGATGGAAAGCAAATCGTTGTGTTAATGTGTGATTAATGATTAGATCTAAGGAAACTATTTTTCTCACCATCATTTTATTGCATGTATGTTTTCTTTCGATAATTGTATCTCATTCAATAATTGAAATACCAGCAAGTTAATGTATTAGTACTAGACTTGTCACAGGTGTGAAAATATTTGTTTGCATGCTTGAGCACAAGGTTATCCCAAGCTTAGCCTTCTTGAGTAGTTAATATTTCCTCTTTTACCAGTTGTTTTATACTAGCACACATCTTTTTATCAGACCCATCTAGTAAAAGAAAATACAAAAAGAGAACGTTTAAACTGAAGGAGGAATTTTCATAAGAAGATATCCTATCAATCATTATGAAATCCCATCGATTATTTGGCCAGATCGATAGATCTAGAGAACCATTCCACTATCAATCGTTGCAGAGTCTAGTTGGGCCTCTATGGCGGGTTTGGTTCATGTTGTTGAGTTAAATGGATTTACGACCCCTCAATAGAATTGGCGCTAGAAGGAGGGCTCGAATGAATGAATGGGTAACAATATTTCTGATATAATATTTCACACAGCCTATAGATTCAAAACAACCCACATGCATGGCTAGTCATTCTCAAGACATCCCACATACACTGAGTACTCCTGAAACGAGTAACTCACCCTAGCAAGAGGAAGAACTTTAATTCCCTGAAACACATTATGCTCTTCCCCATGAGGAATTGAACTAGTTCAGAAGAATAACAAGAGCTTACACCCGACAAATTGGAGCACTACCCTTAGCTCCGTTACTTCCTCGTAGAAAATAAGTAAGCTAACCAGTGGTCGATACCCCCGACCAGGTTTTTGTTCACATAGTAGAAGACCTGATAGATTTCTCCCTCACTGAGATTGAACATCCCCTCAATCTAATCCCCGAAATACCAGTTGGTAACTTCTTTGAGACCTACGATTTTGAATCTGACGAGGAAGGGTTTAACTCAGAACGCTCAGCTTCAGAGTTAGACGACATGGAGGATACAAGTTATCATAATGAAGAAAGGGGAAACCGACCTCAAAATAATCAACCTTGGTTGGACAGATATGCTCTGGAAATCCCCGGATGAATACATAACCTTCCACAAAATCCAAAAAAGTTACTCCCTAAATTTGACCCTGAAACCTCAGGATTTCCTGAAGACCATATCAAAAAATTCATACTAGCTATTAGACTGATGAATGTCCAACATGAAGATGTATTATGTAGTATTTTCCCCTATACCTTTGAGAATTCAACCTCTACGTGGTATTTTAACTTTCCTGTAGGGTCCATAACTATTTGGACGAAGTTTCAAGAGGATTTTTTAGAAATATTTGCAGAAGAAACCACTACAAGAGCTTTGATGAATGAGTTGTTTGCCGCCACCAAGAGTTCAAAAGAAAAGGTTAAAGACTTCAATAAACGATTCACCACTATTATAAACAGATTCCAACCCAAATATAAACCCACTCAGGAGTTGCAAATCGGAGTATATGTTAATGCTCCCCTTGCTTCTATTTTCATGTTTGTAAAAAGGGATGCCAAGCATACCCTAGTTGAAAATTTCGAGGAAGCCAAAACAATTGACTTCCAAATGAAGGGATGCAAAGAGGGCCAGGTCTCACTAGTTAAGAAGGAATATCAACCTCCACCCAGGACAAAACTCTTTTTGACTAGACCCCCAGGGAAACAAACAGAACAAGGTCCTGAAACGAGGAGATACATAGAATACCTACAACAGATGATAAAGAAATTATCAAATGAAATGGTAGACATGAAAATAAGTCTAGGGGAAGGAAACCAAGTCCAATGGAATTATAAAACCTTTTTTAAGAGAAACCCACCATTCAAATAAATTGAACCTCCCCCAACAAACTTAAACATTGGCCTAGGAAATGTAGCATCCGACTCTTTCTATACCTATCATCAAGAGAAACATTCTGAAAGAGACTGTCCATAATGGGTGCATGCCATGAATTCGATGGACAATCGGTTCCTAGACGAAGTTTCCCTTACCTAACAATCAAGCGACTCAACGGTGAATATTTCCGATCAGGAAGAAGTTGACCCGCCAGAAGAAACAACCATGTTGTTGTGGGACCCTGACCTTCCAATGCCTTTCGATAATCTATTTGAGGTTTAAGAACCACCCATTGAGGTCTTGGCTGTGCAAACGCGAAGTAGGTCTCAGCCGGTCTCAAACTACCTTACCATTGCCCAAACTTCGAGAGGAAAACCAACATCCGATCACTTGAAAACACCTTTTGTCTCCCAAATAAATCCTATAAATATCCATACACGAGAATCACCCAAGCTAGACTACAACATAGTAGAATATTTAAAAATATTGAAGGCAAATGTATCGGTCATGGACATGTGTGGAATTCCCCAGCAAAATGAATTTCTGTTACAAGCCTTAAAGTCAGTCAAAACCCCTACAATAAGCACTGACCAAGGAGAAACCCCATCTCCCACAGACCTAAGGAATAAACCGAATGTGAATGCTTTCTCTATAGATAAGAAAGGAAATCCTTTTGTCCCACTGTTCCTTTTAACGTTCGAAGTCTTCAATAGAAACCTCCATAATTGTTTAGTTGACT
This sequence comes from Picea engelmannii, assembly GCA_009831015.1. NCBI lineage: Eukaryota > Viridiplantae > Streptophyta > Pinopsida > Pinales > Pinaceae > Picea > Picea engelmannii. Next base: position 69,639 of record ML803836.1, on the reverse strand, counting down.
CAGGGGCATCGTCTAATGTCATGCCATTATCTATCTGCAAGAAACTGAACACAGTCCCACTCAAATGTGATAAACATGTTATACAACTAGATAGAACTTAGGTGAAATTCATTGGAGAATTCAAGGATGCCATGATCAGAATGGCCACACACCCAAAATTTGTTCAAGTAATTGACATCATTGTAGTAAATATACCTGAAGATTATGGATTGATACTTAGTTGAGATTGGTCCAAGAAGTTTAATGGATACTTTAGCACAAACTGGACTCACCTCTGGTTTCCATTAAAGGAACACGCAAATAAGATTATGATCAATAGGGAAAGGCATATCAAACATACTGTCACCGACTTAGAAGCCCTCAACGAACCCTCGTCGACAGATTTCCCCATGCTAGGAAACTACTCCTATGATTCTGATTTTGGTAACTTCTCCCCTCTCCCATATGATGTACCTCTTACTCAAAACTCCGAAATGGATTTTCAAGTAAATCTAATGGTAGTGGAGAAAGAAACCCTCTTTTGTCAAATACCTCTATTGGAAACTATAGACAAAATAGGTGGAGAGGAGGAAGTCAATAGGCATGGAGAAGTTGATGATTTTCTCTCACATGTTTGGACCCTTTACTTTCATGGGTCTAAATCACAAGAAGGTTCGGGAGCAGGAAGTATCCTCATCGACCCAAAGGGGAAGCGAAGTTTCCTGTCCCGCGGACTAGAATTTGAATGCACTAAGAACACTGCCAAGTATGAAGATTTAGTGCAAGGACTAAAGAAAGACATAGACTTAAACGTTGAAGAACTAAAGGTTTTTTGGGACTCTGAGATTATCTTTAGGCAGGTAAATAATACCATACATTTCAACTCTCCCCACCTGAGGAATTATCAACAGGAACTGCATAGGATAATAGAACATTTTGAAGCCTTCAATGTTACAGTGATCCTGAGAACAAAGAATACTCTTGTTGATTCCCTAGACACCGTTGTTTCGAGGCTATACACTTTAGAATACTATGAAGCCTCTAGGTTCACTCTGGAACTACTATACAAACCATCAATGCCCAACAATATTTCTAATTGGAAGGTATTTGAAGGATATTAACAGATCATAAAATTCCTGACCAATCATGAAAATTTTAAAGACCTAGCTACTGACAATGAAGTTTTCCAAGAGAAACTATTAGAAACCAACCCTTGTGAACAAAAAGGGGAAACAGATCATTCCACTGACAAACTAAGGTTTCACACGATACCGAAAGGGGTAGCCAACTTAGAGAATGTCTTTGACTTTAGGGAAAGATTTAAAGGGTAAATAGACATAAAGACAAGAATATCCTATCCCATGTACGATTTTATAAATCTAGGAACCCCGAAAAACCCTAAAAATATAAATCTAGGAAAGACAGTGTCTAAAGAAGAAAGGAAGGCCTATCTCAAAATTTTCAGAGAATATCAAGATGTTTTTGCATGGTCCCACCGAGATCTGAAAACTTATGATACTCGTATTATCCAACACACAATCCCATTAAAACTCGAAGTAAAACCCTTCCAACAGAAGCCTTGGAAGTATCACCCGTCTCTGGAACCCCTCATGTGTCAGGAGTTAAAGAAATTACTAGATACTAAAATTATCTTTCAGGTTAGACACTCTTCTTGGGTAGCAAATTTGGTTCCCCTCAGGAAAATTTTTGGTGAGATCCGTCTGTGTGTGTATTTCAGAAATCTCAACAGGGAATTAGAAAATGAAAACTACCTAGTCCCACCAATGGAGAAACTCTTTCAGACCATGTCTGGTTCTAAGGATTTTTCCTTGTTGGATGGTTTTTCAGGTTATAACCAAGTTCTAGTTTTAGAGGAAGATCAATTGAAAACTACCTTCTGAACTAAGTGGGGAACCTTTCCTCATAAACGCATGCCCTTTGGGTTAATCAATGTAGGGGAAACCTTTTAAAGGGCCATGGACATAGCATTTCGGGGACTAATCAACAAATGTCGAGTAGTTTACTTGAATGACCTAACTGTGTATTCAAAGAATAGAGAATATCACATCCAACACCTGACCCAGATTTTTGAAAGGTGTAGGAAATACAATATATATTTAAACCCTAAGAAAACTATCATTGGTGTTGAGGAAGGGAAGCTACTAGGTCATATTATATCTCAAGCAATAATTTGCATAAACCCAAAATGAATTAGGGAAATAACTCAGCTTCCCTTACCCCACAACAAAAAGGCTATGCAATCCTTCTTTGGGAAAATCAATTTTGTGAGGAAATTCACCCCCGATTTTGCTGAAACTATCAAAACCTTATAAAACATGATTCTCAAAGATGTTGAATTTAAGTGGGATGATGAACGAAAAAGTTCTTTCAGAAATATTAGGACTGCAATATCCCAAGCTCCAGTGTTGCGAAGTCCCGACTTTAGCAGAGATTTTTTCCTTTGACCAATCATTAGATGCAGTATTGACTCAGAGGGATGATGACAACAATGAGGCGTCGTTCTCATTTATGAACACTAATCTCCAAGGGGGAAAACTTAATTACCTTTCTATAGACAAGGAGGCTTATGCGGTGTACAAGGCAGTAAAACATTTCAGATCTTACATTCTAAAAAATCACATCAAAGTAATTATGCGTCATCCTACGGTCTGATCCCTATTCACTCAACAATAGATGGGGGAAAGAAGAGGAAACTGGATGGCAGTGGTCCAAGAATTTGATCTAGATATAAAACCTACCAAATTGGTTAAAGGACAAGGATTGTGTAGACTAGCCGCTGAATCCCAGGACCAAGCAAATGAAGACCCCGGGTGGGAGAATGAATTGGCGTTATGAAGTAGTGAATCTTTATATGTTCCCCCAGGGCAGGAGTCTTGGTATGGGAAAATAACTCATGTCCTGCATCACCACTAAAGAAAGGAGAGCTCTCAGACTAAAATTGACACAATATTGCCTCATAAATTCAGTCCTCTTCTGCATTAATTATGATGGGGTACTTTCAAGATATCTCGAATGTGAAGACACAGACAAGGTTCTGAAGGAGCTCCATGATGGTCCTGCAGGTGGACACTTTGTAGGGAATACCACCGCTCACAAGATACTGAGAGTCGACTATTATTGGCCTACTCTGTTTAGAGACGCTCACACATACGCTAGGAACTGTAAAACTTGTCAAATGAGCGCGGGGAGGGAAAAGAGAGCAGTTGTCCCACTCCAATATGTGGTTGTCTCCAGACCTTTCGATCAATGGGGGTTAGATGTCATAAGAGAAATTACACCGATTTATTCAAAACAACATAGATACATACTGACTGCCACAGATTATTTCACGAAATGGGAAGAGGCCATTCCTCTGACTCATGTAAACAAAAAGGTGGTAATCCAATTCATAGAACAACAACTGATCATAAGGTTCGGTATGCATTCTATTCTTGTTTTTGATAATGTCGCTTACTTTTATTCCACCTTATTAACAGAGTTCGCTCTAGACAAAGGAATCATAATCAGATACTCTGCAAACTACTATCCATAGGGTAATGGAGTGGCATAATCAAGAAACAAGAACCTAGTAAGGATATTGAAGAAAACATTTGTAGACAATCAGAGGAATTGGCATAGTTCACTTCATAACACCTTATGGGACGATAGGTTAACACCCAAGGAAGCTATAGGGAATTCCCCATACTTTATGGTATACAGACAAGAATCCATTCTCCCGAACGGGCTATATCTTCCATCTCTTCAACTTGATCAGGGTTCTAGAGGACAAACCTCATCAGTTATTCAACAAAGAATTGATACCCTTCTCATGTTGTAAGAAGAAAGGGAGAAAGAAAAATCAAAGTTCATTTCTCATCAACAAATAGTTAAAAGGTGGTTTGACAAGCATAAGGTCAAAGAGAAGAATTTTGAAGTAGGAGACTTAGTTCTGAAATGGGACAGAGTGAATGAGCCGAAGGGAAAACATTTGAAGTTTCAGAATCTATGGCTCGGACCGTTTCAAATAGCCGAGAAACTTGGGGCAGGAATGTATCGGTTGCAAAATCTGAGGTGGGAACCTGATTCCCTCCTGGTGAATGGTGTTGGGCCATTAAAATATCATTATTTCTACCATTTCTTGACACTTATTTCATCCATTTCTACCATTATTTATCACGTCATTTATCATAATTTATCATATAATTCCATTTTATAATTATTTATACTCTTGTGGGTAAATAATATTTGTTCTCCTTTATTTTTAATAAATTGAAGATTATTATGCATGATTTTGCTGATAATGGTTTATTAATGAATTTTTTATAAAATCACTAATGATTTTAGCCTCCAAGATCTCTTCCAGATTGCAAAATTGATTTTTAGTTTATAATCAAATATTCCAACTCATAAATGTGTTGGAATAAGAAGTGATAGTTTTGTGTTGGATTTTTCGGGAAATTAAAGAAAAATCTTGAAAATCCAAGACATGGGTTTTGTGCAGAATGAACCAATTTAGCTTCTTGATGAGCATTTTTCCAAAATTCGATCCGGATTGAGAGAAAAAAAAGGTTCTTTGAATACAACTTTCTAAGATTTGTTGTTGTGGCCGTTTTCTAAATTCTTCCAATTACAATCCCATATTCGACTTGTTTCAGCTGATTGATGATGGCGAGATCTTCCAAATTTGATATTGTTTATTCATATTATGTAATCAATCCAAAATTTTAATAGGAAATCATTTTGTAATCCATTTAGTTATAATTTCCCTTTCCCCTCTGTGTATTTAAATGAAAACAGATTAGAGGGAGAGAGGGGAGAGAATTATGGAATTGATGGAAAATTATTGAATTTGAGGAAAAGATAAGAACTTCATTCTGGTGTAATTATTTCTCTCATATATTTTAATGAAGGAATATGTTCATTGAGTTTTTCATCTATTATTTGTAATTTGATTTGAATTATTTTCAAGGAAGAACTGACTCTTTGGCAGGTGGGCCCACTGCCCTGGACGAGGTGATGCCTTGAATATTGAAACTAGTTTAGTTGTGTGCTTGTTTCTTTGAATTTCAATTTATGTTCCTTAAAGAAAAATTCCTTTTCTTCAAGTAATTTGTTGGCTACCATATTTTCCAGATTTGATATTTCCTACAATTTCTAAATTTCATTTAATTTATTTCTCTAGATTAGCATTTGAATTATGTTGGGTGCAATAAGTTAAATTTCCAATTTAGCAAGGCATTGTTTACTTTAGTGTTGATTCAAGTTGTGTGATTATCATAAGTCTCCTTTCCTGTCACTTGATTTCTTCTTCTTAAATTTAGTATTGATATTTAAGTCTTGCATTTCATTTCTTGTTGAATGAGCTTGATAGTGTAGAACATAATCATGTAGGACCAACGTTATCCGTGGGTAGTTTATTGCATATATTTTGCAGGCTACCTGAAAATAAAAAGACGTTACTCGATTGATAATTAATGTACAAGTGATTAGTTGTTTCTTTATTAAGAAATTAATTGTCCCCAACATATTGGCATCGTTGTCAGGAAGGCAATCAAAATAACACTACCACACTAATATATGGTTGTAGATGCATTCCTGACTCTGAGAGGGTTGGATATAAAAGACTAAATTTAGGAACCTACGCATGCACCCTAGCTAACTTGTGGTGAGATATTCCCTCTGTAGGTAGTTTCAGGTCATATAGCATGCACTATTAAAATTAGGAACATTAAAGGTAGGAACTTGAAATTTTGATGTAAGCACCTCCCATTCCACTAACCAATTCAAAGGACCATTTGAAGGACGAGCCTCAAAGTAGCACATGAATAAACTATTCTATTTTGGAAAAAAATGGCACACACTGTTACTTTTGAATTCCCTATCATAGATCTAGAAGGAGTGACAGAAATGCACGTCATTCCCCCATCTGCTCTACCAAATTTTCATGGTTTGGAAAATGAATACCCTGATACATTCTTATTTGAGTTTGAAGTAATTTGTAGAGGATATGATTATTATACTAATGCTCAAAGGTTGAAAGTGTTTCCTCTTACTCTAAAAGGAACAACTCTCTCATGGTTTATGAGCCTTGGTGGAAACTGCATTCAAACATGGGAGGACATGAAGAATGTATTCTTGAAAAAGTATCAAGACTATTGCAAGACTAATGAATATATTTTCATTATGATACATGGGGAAGATGAAATCTTGGAAGACTATGTGGAGCGATTTCAATATAACCTTCAAAAATCAAAGCATAAGCATTTGACAAAAGAGATATTGAAAACACTCCTACTCAAAGGAATTAAAGCCACATTTTTAGAACTCTTAAATATCATGGGAAATGGTGATGTTTTTCAGCTATCATATGATGATATTTGTGAATTATGCATAAGGTATTCAAGAGGAATCTCCAGGGTTGGTAATAATTCTAGAGAACTTTCTTCTTTCTCTTCCAAATCTGCTACAGAAATAAGAGATATGGGAGCTAAAATCAATGATTTATTTGAACATTTTAAAACCAATTTTATTAGCTCTATAAATTCACAATTGAATGTTTTGCAGGTTACGAAAAATAAAGAAAAAAGTGAAGAAGTGTTTTTCCCTCAGTGCCGAAAGAAATATCCCATGGATAGTTGTTCTTTCTTACCTGGGATGAAAACAACATATCAAAGAGATCGAGAAGCTGCAACAAGCTCACAACCATGGAAATCGTGGCCTACATGCATGGCTCAAAACAATTTTTCTACATTTTCTTACTTTCATTATCCATCATGGAATACTCTTATGTTAGGGAAGCCATGCCAACCTCACTATGACCCCCACTAATCTTGTCCACAAGTTTGGCATGGATCATCTTATGATTACATGACTACTCACCCTCATCTTGTAGCATGTCAAACATATCATCCATACTCTTCACTACATCATCAAAATCCTCCACGCCCTACACAAATGTCAGTTCAATCCATTCCACATCCTCATAACAATAAACCAGTACAACATTCTTACAATGTTGAACTGCAAAATTTCCCGACCCTTCCCACCCATCCTATTTCAACTACACCACTACATGAAACTAATATCAGGTATGGGAAGGCTTTAAATCCAGAAATTGCAGAAGTCATGGAAGAACGTCATGATATGAAAACCATGGTAAATCAAGAGTGTCAAAGCTATATTGAAGATTGGTTTCACTCCATCATTTGTTCGTAACATTACTCTATACTTGGAAAATTCTTGGCACCATCATTTCAAGGGAACATGGTCTCTCATACTCTAGTATGTATTAACATGCATTTTTATAATTTGGGTATGTATATACTTGAGGCCTTATTTCTAAAATGGGTACACTAGAAGTACTCTTATAAGTAAGCACATTTTATTTTTCAATGTAGAGTAGGTTAGAGTAGAAAATAAAATAAGTACATAAATAAATTTATTTATAAAAAACGTTTTGATTTTTGCAATATGTTGTGTAGATCAATATGTTTTGATTTATTTGTGTATGTAGACATATTATACTGAAAATCATATTTATACAAACAATCATCATCATTTTGGGAAAAAAAGTTTGTTTATCATATTTTATGGCATGTGGGCTTGAGAAAATTACTAGAAACACAGTTGGTACAATCATGTTTTGGAGGATAAAATGGGAATACTTTAAAACCTGTTTTTATCATAAGTCTCCCTTGATTTCTATTTTCCAACCCAATTTGAATCACTCAATTTGGATTTGAAACAAAAAATTTATGACCAAAACATTGATAGAGTGTTTAGTAGGCAGCTTAGGGACAGAGTTGGGACAATCAGTTTTTGGAGGCCTAAATGACTAGATTTTGCAAACCCGTTTCTATGGTGTATTCTCTTATGAATATAGTTTACAAGGAAATTTGAATCACTCGATTTTGATATCACATGAGAAAGTTATGACCAAAATACTAGTTCCCTATCTTAAATCAACACTCTTAAAACTCTGTTTTTCCGACTGTTCATTGGAGTATTTGATCCATTAATTCTTACTCTTTTAAAAAAATGTTTATATTTGAGATATGTCTCTAAATTCACTTTCATTTGGCATTGGAATCACTCAAATTGGATAAAAAGCGAAGAAATTATGATTAAAACATTGTTGGTCAGTATGGTTAGAGACCGTTCTCCCACAGGTAGATGCTCATTTTTTTACAGGTCCCAGGAGAATAAAGGAGGTTCATTTATGAAGAAGTGATTCTTGAATAAAATTTTAATAACATAAGGGAATTTCATCCAAGAAAAATTGTTATCCCTCGAAACAACGTTGTTACACTTGAAATCACAACTGTTGCAACTTAAGTTATTTACTAATTTATTATTTTTCAATAAAATGTTGTTTATTTTCTTATCTCTCTTATGTTTTTGTGTCACAGGTGTTGTTTTCTTCAATGTCACGGTTGTTCTTCCTTCATAAAAAAAGAAAAAAAGAAAAAAAAAAGGGGGGAAGTTCTTGAGTTTCATGTTGTTGCACTGCATCTATCCATTTTCTTCCCCAATCTTATCAAGTCTATGGTTGCCTCGGATCTAATATAAAAAACTCTTATGGTAAGTCTTGTCAAGAATGATTCACTATTAATTCCTCATTATATTGTAAAGTGACTATGAATGTTGAATGACTAATCCTTCTCCATGTTACCTTGCTAGTTTTTGGGAGGGATTTCTACAATCATGCTTGATACTTCATGTTCACAAGCTTATAATGGTGGGTAGTTTTGTTGTTCCCTTTGTTGTTCATTTCAAAGGAACAATTAATGTTCCCTTTGCTGTTCATTTCAAATGAACAATTGATGTTCCCTTTGTTGTTCATTTCAAAGGAACGATTGTTGTTCCCCTTTCTTTTCATTTCAAAGGAACGATTGTTCTTCCCTTTGTTGTTCATTTCAAATGAATGATTGGTGTTCCCTTTGGAAACATTGTTATTTTTTCGACATTTATGGGTCTTTTTCTTTTCTTTTTTTTTTCTTCTCCTTGGTGAATGAGAAATATTTTTTAATGTTCTAGGTCCTCTTTGACATAATGATTGAGAAGTCAATTTATCTTGGTTTATTTATAAACATAATCTTTTTTTTAAGGAATAATTATGCAAAGATGATTTCATCATGCCGACTTTCAACTTTCTTAAATTGTCAAGTCCCCGATTTCGTAAAATTTATGATGATTCCCACAAAATTGTATTTAAATATTTCCGTCATTATCTAATGAATTGTTCCTCAACCTCAATATTAGTAAAGAAAAATATATTTACCAATAATAATTTGAAGGTTTTTAGTTTTTGAGAAGAAAAATTACCCAAGTTGAAAATAGTTACTAAAAATATTTTTACGCCATCCCTAGCTCTTAAGGAGTCGACATGCCACCCCATCTATTAAGTAATATTTTGTAGATTAACAATAAACATAGTTGAATTTTAAACATAAATAGTAAATTGAAGGATAGGAGGTCTCATCACGAGCTGACCTACCATGATCATTGGTCCTAACAATGTGGCATTACCACCACTGGTCACCAAGCCAGGGTAATGTCCTTGAGTTGAAAACTAAAGGACAAGAGGTCTCATCATGAGTCGTCTTGTTCAATTTTGTTATTTCCCATGAATGGCATTGTTATTAACTGGTTTCGAATCCAGAACAATGATCTTCAATAGACTTCTAAGTAAATTGAAATTCTCTTGCAATTATGTACTTATTTCTAATAGATGGGGCACTCGCATCTCAATGGGCTAAAAAGGCATCCTTGTCGAGGCTATGGATGCCTACTGGCAGCAGTGGCCATGCCTATGGTATAGAAGTTAATTCAATACTATGATCTACTTGGTTACCTTGTTTTCTCAAAACTAATTATCAACAAAGCTTACTGTTTCATATATAAGGTTTGTAGAACTCATGGTTCTTTGGGTAATATTTCATTAGTTCTTAGATAATGATGGTTATGGTTTATATCTATTAATGTGCTCTATATATTCACTTTACATATTAGGGGAGAAAGTTTTTAGGATATTTGAGATTTGAAATTTTGTATCATCTAATCTATCATTCCTTTATTCTAGAAAGATTCATATCTTTCACCAAAGATAGTTGTTTTTCCCAATCAGTTGCCATTTATTCGTATTTTAACAACACTACTATTATTTTGGGGTAGAATAAAGAGGCCTTATGAACCCCAGGAAATTGATCGATATTCAGAAGCAAAGACTGAGATAACTAATTCTCACCATTTTTGTGCCCATAGAAACCAAAGTTGATGGGTATAGGGAATGCCTTTTGTTCTTGTCATTTTTATCCTCTTTTATATTCCCTTTTTATCCATTATTATCACATGAAATTTGTAACATGATGATGTCACTTTTATATATAAGGAGGTAATTAAGGTGATGAATTACTGATTGAGGCTACTAATGAGATGTGTTATATAAATCTTGATGGCAGGACAACTAATTAATTTGGGAGAAGGAAACCATGCTACACTTTATGATTACTTTCTTTCATCTTGCATGGCTTCCACCTTCCATATCACTTTCAGCATCAACTCATCCTACAACAACTTCAACCAATATCAGTCCATCCACACCATTCCACACTTTCATGGAGGTAAAACTTGAGGTAAAATAACATAATTTTCTGGCTTTATTAAAAGTTTAGGAGAATGTCATGAAAAACCAATGAGCATTATTCACTCATATTTTTAAACCATGATTTTCATTTCTTTACCACTCTCCATTTTTCAAAAGAAATCAAAGCTTTTAGTTTGGGGGAGGGCATTTTTCGTTCCTTTACCTATCAGGACCATTTCATTATATTCTTTCTCACCCATTATTATCCTTATTTATTCCCGAAACCTCCCTTATTACTTGTTGTTATACACCAAGTTGAGGTTTCAACAGTAATTGTAGCAACCACCTCAATTTGTTTTCTAGTTGCATGAGGACATGCAACAAGTTCAGTTTCGGGGAGATGTTGGGCCACTAAATTATCATTATTTCTACCATTTCTTGACACATATTTCATCTATTTCTACCACTCTTTATCACGTCATTTATCATAATTTATCATATAATTCCATTTTATAATTATTTATGCTCTTGTGGGTAAATAATATTTGTTCTCCTTTATTTTTAATAAATCAAAGATTATTATGCATGATTTTGCTGATAGTGGCTTATTACTATTTTTTTTATAATATCACTCTTGATTTTAGCCTCCAAGATCTCTTCCAGATTGAAAAATTGTTTTTCAGTTTATAATCAAATATTCCAACTCAGAAATCCGTTGGAATAAGAAGTGATATTTTTGAGTTGGATTTCTCAGGCAATTGAAGAAGAATATTGAAAATATGTGACACGGGTTTTATGTAGAACATACCAATTCAGCTTCCTCGTGATCCGTTTTCCAAAATTCGATCTATTTTGAGAGAAACAAAAGGTTCATTGAATACGATTTTATCAGATTTGTTGTTGTGGCCGTTTTCTAAAATATACCAATTGCAATGCCAGATTCGATTTGTTTCAGTTGATTGATGATGGAGAGATCTTCCAGATTTATATTGTTTATTCATATTATGTAATCAATCTGAAATTGTAATAGGAAATCATTTTGTAATCCATTTAGTTGTAATTTATCTTTCCCCTCTGTGTATTTAAATGAAAATAGATTAGAGGGGGAGAGGGGAGAGAATTATGGAACTGATGGAAAATTATTGAATTTGAGGCAAAGCTAAAAACTTCATTCTGGTGTAATTATTTCTCTCATATATTTTAATGAAGGAATATTTCCATTGAGTTTTGCATCTATTATTTGTAATTTGATTTGAATTATTTTCAAGACAGAACTGACTCTTTGGCAGGTGGGCCCATTGCCTAAGACAAGGTGATGCCTTGAACATCGAAACTAGTTTAGTTGTGTGTGTTGGGATTTGGTAGAAACAAATTACTCCAAAGATGGATTTGGATCCTATTATTCTGCATTGGTTACAACCAAATAGACCAAGTTAGAATATGGATAGAGATTGCATTTGTTATTCAGTTTCTTGTAAATGTATATAAATACATGTAAGCCCGTAGAGGCAAAAATGACTTTGAGAGACTGAGTGTGTGAGAGACTTGCAAATCTAACTTAATCTCCATGATCTGAATAATAAGATAACCGATGCGTATGCTTGGTGGACGTAGCCCAACATTTGGGTGAACTACGTGAAACCCTTGTGTCTATTATCTGTGTGTGATTGTTAATTATCATTGAGAATTGTGTTTTCCATGTTTGCAATTCTAACAAGTGGTATCAGAGCTAGTTGAAGGAGCGTTGAATTATTGGAGGAGCCAGAAGTGAAATATGTGTGAGGGTGTGTAAATTTATACATCCCTGCAGGTCCCTCCTCTCAAAGGGTGTAGAGACTTATTACTCAATCTTATGCTCGTGAAAAATAGTTGGGATTTCCATGGTTGAAGAAAATGAACAATGCGTAAATTTTTTAATATTTCCGCACTCCAGTGTTGTGTGAGGTGAAGACTCCCCGCACTCTAAGTATATTGTGAGGTACGACGACTCCTCACTCCAAGTGTGTGAGAGGTGTGGAAATTGATTCGCATGGTAAATTGTTTGGAATTTAAGGCATGGTTGAAAAGTTGAAAGAATTAAATAATAAAAGGTGGAGGAGTATATGGCGTGGTGTTTTTTAACTAAGCACGCAATATTTTTTTTTTTTGGATCACATATGGTGAAGGAGTTAAAGTAAAAGTGAATCTTTTGTTTTAAAAAAAAAGGCTTATATTATTAAACCATTTTTATATTATTAAAAGTTTTTTTGAGTTAAACCTTTTTTTTTTATTAAAACCTTGTGAAGATTTTATCATTATTCCTCCACATTATTGTTTAAAAAGGGCCTTAGGTTTTATAAGTAGTGGATATTGGGAGATTTTTTGTGCTAATGGATAAGATGCAGAGTTCAAAGTTTGAAGTTGAAAAGTTCAGCAGTAAAAACAACTTTGAGCTCTAGAAGCTCAAGATGCACAATTTGCTCGTGCAACAAGGCATCGTGAAGGTGCTTTTGGGAAAATCAAAGCAACCCACGACCATAACAAATGATGACTAGGATGAGATGGATGTGAGAGAACTAAGTGCCATATGCCTATGTTTGACTGACAATGTTTTGTTCAATATTGTCTCAGAGAAGACAACAACCGGTTTGTGGACGAAGTTGGAAAGTCTATATATGATGAAATCCTTGACGAATAGAATCTACTTGAAGAGACAGTTGTACAGTTTGTGGATGAAAGAAGGTACAAAATTTGTTGACCATTTAAATACATTTAATACCCTTATAGTTCAATTGACTAGTATGGAAGTTAAATTTGAAGAAGAAGATAACGCTAATACAATATTGTGTTCGTTGCCTGAGTCTTGGGATAATCTAGTCACCTCTATTATCTTTAGATCACTAGAAGTTTTAGATTATGATTATGTTGTGGGATCTTTGTTGGTTGAGGAGATGAGGAGAAAATCTAGTAAAGAAACCTCAACTTCAGAGGCGATGTTGATCAGAGGTCGAACCATAGAGAAGAATGAAAGAAGTTCTTTCTGATCTAAGTCAAGACATTGAAAGGGTAAAGAAAAATGTTGGTACTGTGGAAAAACAAGACATCTCAAGAAAGATTGTTGGAAGAGAAAGGAATCCGAGGAAAATGCTCCGAAGGAAAAAAAATTGGCTGTAACAAATTCAGGTATGACTGATCACCTTTTATCCATTTCTAGTAATTTACAATATCAAGAAGAATGACAGTTAGATTCATATGTGTCGACCCACATGTGCTCACATGGAAATTGGTTCATTTCTTACCAATCTGTTGATGAGGGTGTAGTGTTTATGGGAAATGGTATTCGCTGCAAAACTGTTGGGGTTGGCAGTATTAGAATAAGGATGTTTGATGGTATTCTTAGGGAATTAACAAATGTTATATATGTACCTAAGATTAAATCAAATTTGATTTCATTGGGAGTGTTGGATTCTTGTGGATATAAGTAAACAGGTCAAGGTGGAGCTCTCACATTGTCGAAAGGTAGTTTAGTAGTGATGAAGGAAACAAAGGTTGATAACCTTTATAAGCTGGAAGGGAGTACTGAACTGGCATATAAAGTGATAGATGTATCTTCTTGTTTATGACAGAAGCATCAAGGTCATAAGACCAAGAAATAATTGCAGGTACTGGTCAGAGGTAAATCATTTCTAGACTTAAAATCTTTGTTTCTGAATTCCTTCTTGTTTTATATCTCTGCAAGTTATGATGGTGGCATAAAGGGATGTTGTGTGTGGGATCCTACTTCTCACAAGGTCATCATTGATAGAGATATAGTATGTATGGAACAACCAAAAGGGTTTATTCAAGATCACAATGACAAATTTGTTTGTATGCTAGATAATTCATTGTATGGCCTATTGGTACCCAGGAAAATATACAAGATGTTTGAATCCTTCATAGTGAGTCATAATTTTTCAAAGGGTAGGAATGCATATACGATTTATAGTACATTCACATTCTTGATGTTATTTGCTGATGATATGCTTGATGCAAGCCGAAGAATGGATAAAATCAGTAAGAAAATGACTCAGGTGGTCAAGACAATTCAGATGAGGGATCAAGGAGCAGGCAAACAAATTAAGGGCATGGAAATACACAGAGATGGTAATGGTATGTGATAGATTTAGGTGTTGTAGTAAAATGGGTGCTTCAACATTTGAGAAGAAAAAATGTCACCTATAATGGTTACACTGAGATGGTCTGTGATAATTGTAATACAGGTGTCTTGTATAGAAGGAGATCTATCACTAAATATGATTCACAAAAAAGTTGTGGAAGACATGTTGGAGGTGAAGTGACCCCTCAGAAAATCCAAACTTGTGTAAGTCACATAGGCGAGATCGTGAAATCAGTTTTATTAGAGAAGTTTCAGTGGTGCTTGGCTTCTCTTGGCTTGCAGAAAAGGTGATGAACAAAAGGAAGGAACAAGGTATCAGGCTAATTGTTGTCAAGGTGGATATTGTTGGGATTTGGTGACAACGAATTACTCCAAATATGGATTTGGATCATACTATTATGTGTTGGTTACAACCAAATAGACCAAGTTAGAATATGGATAGGGATTGCATTTATTATTCAGTTTCTTATAAATGTATATAAATACATGTAATCCCGTAGAGGAAAAAACAACTATGAGAGACTGAGTGTGTGAGAGACTTGCAAATTTGATGTAATATCCATGATCTGAATAATAAGAAAACTGATGTCTATGCTTGGTGGGCGTAGCCCAACCTTTGGGTGAACCACATGAAATCCCTGTGTCTATTATCTGTGTGTGATTGTTAACTATCATTGAGAATTGTGTTTTTCGCGTTTGCAATTCTAACAATGTGCTTGTTTCTTTGAATTTCAATTTATGTTCCTTAAAGAAAATTTCCTTTTCTTCAAGTAATTTGTTTGCTACTATATTTTCCATATTTGATATTTTCTGCAATTTCTAGATTTCATTTAATTTATTTCTCTAGATTAGCATTTGAATTCTGTTGGGTGCAATAAGTTAAATTTCTAATTCAACAAGGAGTTGTTTACTTTAGTGTTGATTCAAGTTGTATGATTAGCATAAGTCTCCTTTCATGTCACTTGATTTCTGCTTCTTAAATTTAGTATTGATATTTAAGTCTTGCATTTTATTTCTTGTTGAATGAGCTTGATAGTGTAGAACATAATCATGTAGGACCAATGTTAGTCGTGGGTAGTTTATTGCATATATTTTGCAGACTTCCTTGAAATAAAAAGACGTTGCTTGGTTGATAATTAATGTACAGGTGATTATTTTTTTCTTTATTAAGAAATTAATTGTCCCCAACAAATGGCCAATCCCTAAAACAAGATTTTTGTTAAAAATAAATAAAATAAAATGTGTGTGTGTTTTCATGTTATTTTATTTTGAGGCTGATTGTGGAGTCCTTTATTTTTGTTTTTGTTTCCTTTTTGTCATATTGTTTGCGCTTTGAAGTTTTATTCTATAAGGCATAGGTTGAACTTAATTCATATGGTATATCAAACTCTATTCTTAACTCATGCTTACATACAACACAAGAAAACGTTGGGTGAATTACTGTTGTCTTAATGGAGTTTTGTATCTAACCTTTGAAAATAAAAAACCTTGGCAAGTGATGAAGTGTCCACCTGGTGGTCTGGTAAAACATAAAGGGAAATATGGTAAGCTGGAAATGCCAACATGTACCTCAATACAGATCTAGCAAAGTTTCACCTTAACCATCTCATCTTGCATATAACAAACGTCCTCCTCTCCCACTCACTCAAGGCATATCTGCCAAAAATAAATCAATTATATCAAATGAGTGCAAATTAGGAGAGAGTATGCAGATAACTCCATCGGGGATATGGATGCTCGTTGGTAGAGGAGAAAGGTCTATGACGTTGGGGTGACTCCGTCAGGGCTATGGATGCACGTTGGCAGCAAAGCAAGGTATGTGATGTCGAGGTGACTCCACTGGGTCTATGGAAGCTCGCTGACAATAGAGAAAAACTGAAACAAGTGAATGATGATACCTAAAAGGCCTAGTGCCAGTGACTTCTTTACTCAACTCTTGTCAAAAGAGGGCGTGGGTCATGGTTAAAGGGAGTGAAGGTGGAGTAAAGGTTGAAACCCCACAGGCAGACACAAATCCACGAACCAAGGGAATTTAAAACACAAGGATAGAAGAGACTCTGATTAAAAAAAAAAAACGAGTTAAGTTCTTAACCAAATTCTGCATCAACTAAGCCCGGTGAAGGAACATAGATTCTTCTTTCGCCCAATAAGTCGTTGTTTGTTGAGCACTCAACACACCCTAAAATACTTATGTAATTTTATTATATAAAAATGTTTTCAATCTTCTAAGTCCATCCATATCACTTTCAACATCAACTCATCCTACAACAACTTCAACCAATATCAGTCCATCCACGCCATTCCACGCTTTCATGGAGGTAAAACTTGAGTTAAAATAACATAAGTTTCTGACTTTATTAAAAGTTTAGGAGAATGTCATGAAAAACCACTGAGCATTATTCAACTCATATTTTTAAACCATGATTTTCATTTCTTTACCACTCTCCATTTTTCAAAAGATATCAAAGCTTTTAGTTTGGAGGAGGGTATTTTTCGTTCCTTTACCTATCAGGACCATGTCATTATATTCTTTCTCACCCATTACTATCCTTATTTATTCTTGAAACCTCCCTTATTCCTTGTTGTTATACACCAAGTTGAGGTTTCAACAATAATTGTAGCAACCACCTCAATTTGTTTTCTAGTTGCATGAGGACATGCAACAAGTTCAGTTTGGGGGAGATGTTGGGCCACTAAACTATCATTATTTCTACCATTTCTTGACATATATTTCATCCATTTCTACCATTCTTTATCACGTCATTTATCATACTTTATCATATAATTCCATTTTATAATTATTTATACTCTTGTGGGTAAATAATATTTGTTCTCCTTTATTTTGACTAAATTGAAAATTATTATGCATGATTTTGCTGATGATGGTTTATTGATAATTTTTTTATAAAATCACTCATGATTTTAGCCTCCAAGATCTATTTTAGATTGCAAAATTGATTTTCAGTTTATAATCAATTATTCCAACTTAGAAATCCATTGGAATAATAAGTGATAGTATTTCGTTAGAGTTTTCGGTCAACTAAAGAAGAATCTTGAAAATACGAGACATGGGTTTTGTGCAGAACAGACCAATTCAGCTTCCATGTGGGCCGTTTTCCAAAATTTGATCTGGATTGAGAGAAACAAAAGGTTCTTTGAATATGATTTTATCATATTTGTTGTTGTGGCCATTTTCTAAATTCTTCCAATTGCAATGCCAAATTCGACTTGTTTTAACTGATTGATGATGGAGATATCTTCCAGATTTGATATCGTTTATTCAGATTATGTAATCAATCCAAAATTGTAATAGGAAATGATTTTGTAATCCATTTAGTTGTCATTTCTCTTTCCCCTCTGTGTGTGTAAATGAAAATAGATTAGAGGGAGAGAGGGGAGAGAATTATGGAACTGATGGAAAATTATTGAATTTGACGCAAATCTAAGAACTTCATTCTAGTGTAATTATTTCTCTCATATATTTTAATAAAGGAATATTTCCATTGAGTTTTGCATCTATTATTTGTAATTTGATTTGAATTATTTTCAAGATAGAACTGACTCTTTGGCAGGTGGGCCCACTGCCCTCGACGAGGTGATGCCTTGAACATCGAAACTAGTTTAGTTGTGTGTGTTGGGATTTGGTGACAACGAATTACTCCAAATATGGATTTGGATCCTATTATTATGCGTTGGTTACAACCAAATAGACTAAGTTAGAATATGGATAAAGATTGCATTTATTATTCATTTTCTTGTAAACGTATATAAATACATGTAAGCCCATAGAGGCAAAAACGACTGTGAGAGACTGAGTGTGTGAGAAACTTGCAAATCTGATGTAATCTCCATGATCTGAATAATAAGAAAACCGATTCCTATCCTTGGTGGATGTAGCCCAACGTTTGGGTGAACCACGTGAAATCCTTGTCTCTATTATCTATGTGTGATTGTTAATTATCATTTAGAATTGTATTTTCTGTGTTTGAAATTCTAAAAAGTGGTATCAGAGCTGGTTGAAGGAGCATCAAATTCTTAGAGGAGCCAGAAGTGAAATCTGTGTGAGGGTGCGTAAATTTATACATTCCCGCAGGTCCCTCTTCTCGAAGGGTGCAGAGACTTATTACTCAACCTTACACTTGTGAAAAATTGTTGGGATTTTTGCGGTTGAAGAAAATGAACAGTGCATAATTTTTTAAGATTTCCGCACTTCAGTGTTGCATGAGGTGCAGAATCCCCGCACTCTAAGTATATCATGAGGTGTGGCGACTCCACACTCCAAGTGTGCGAGAGGTGCGGAAATTGATTCGCATGGTAAATTGTTTGGAATTTAAGGCATGGTTGAAAAGTTTAAAGAATTAAGTAATAAAAGGTGGAGGAGTGTATAGCGTGGTGTTTTTTAATTAAGCACGCAACATTTATTTTTTTTGGATCGCATAAGGTGAAGGAGTTAAAGTAAAAGTGAATCTTTTTTCTTTCTTTTTAAAGGCTTATATTATTAAACCTTTTTTATATTATTAAAAGGTTTTTTGAGTTAAACCTTTTTTTTTATTAAAACCTTGTGAAGATTTTATCATTATTCCTCCACATTATTGTTTAAAAAGGGCCTTGGGTTTTATAAGCAATGGATATTTGGATATTTTTTGTGCTAATGGCTAAGATGCAGAGTTAAAATTTTGAAGTTGAAAATTTCAGCGGTAAAAACAACTTTGAGCTCTGGAAGCTCAATATGCACGATCTGCTCATGCAACAAGGCGTGGTGAAGGAGATTTTGGGAAAAACAAAGAAAACCACGACCATAACAAATGATGATTGGGATGAGATGGATGCGAGAGCACTGAGTGCCATACACCTATGTTTGGTCGATGATGTTTTGTTCAATATTGTCTCGGAGAAGACAACAACCGGTTTGTGGACGAAGTTGGAAAGTCTATATATGAATAAATCCTTGACGAGCAGAATCTACTTGAAGGGATAGTTGTACAGTTTGCAGATGAAAAACGTTACAAAATTTGTTGGCTATTTAAATACCTTTAATAGCGTTATAGTTCAATTGACTATTATGGAAGTTAAATTCAAAGAAGAAGATAAGGCTATTACACTATTGTGTTCGTTGCATGAGTCTTGGGATAATCTACTCACCTCTATTATATTTATCTCACCAGAAGTTTTAGATTATGACTCTGTTGTGGGAGCTTTGTTGGCTGAGGAGATGAGGAGAAAATCTAGTAAAGAAACCTCAACTTCAGATTTGATGTTGATCAGAGGTCAAATGATAGAACCGACCCCACTCCTCGGAGCATGATCGCTCTCACCAGGACCTTCTTTCCTCTCGACCCGAAGAGTGTCAATACTCTTTTATCTCCCAATCGGAATATCTGCACCCACAATTCACTCCGCACAATCCCCCTTTCATGTACTCGGAGGATCGGAACTTCGCTACTCGCGAGTTCAACCGTTATGTGTTCCCTCCCCGGATTTCCGAGACCCGAGATGTGTCCGTCAACACTAATTTTCTTCCGCCTTCTCGGGACTTCGCTATGTCGCGACTTCATGATTCACGACGATCAACACTTATGGTTCCACCCGCCGATACGTGATGTGCCGAGATGCCAATCTCGCGATCTCTCTCTTTCGCGTTCTCGCCACTTGCGAGACCAATCTCTTAGCCCTTCAACTTCCGAGACCCGATGTCCCGAGATCACCTGCCATGTCCCCACTCTCGTGGTCCCCGCGATCTACGAAATTCCTTGGAAATTCGCACCTCGCGATATCCACTACCAAGTTCCAATCGCTTCCACGCAAAACACCGATATACCCGATCCACGCATAGAGTCACGCTCCCCGTGATTCCGATCGACGCCCCTGCTCTCCCGGACTTCGAACTTCTTCCACCTGCATTGTAGACTTGACGTCCACTTTCCTCCTTACACAATCCCCAAACAAGAAGTGTCTCTCCACGAGACTTGTCCGTCAACCTGCGTCTATTCTTTGCCACCTTCTCAAGCACAACGTTTCTCTTCTCCCTTCGACAACTTCGAAGACCTATCTCTTCTGAGTTTCTGCGACCTCAATTCCCTCAGGAAGAAGCTCTTGCACGCATTCCTTGTGGAAAATCTTCAACAACGCCTAAGTGTTGAAGTCTTCTCGACTTTGCGCACAACTTGCATGGTTCCGGTGCCAAATATGCACTTTTGAGATGAATGGAAACAAAAGCTATCTCTAAGTAAACCCTGCAGTCACGCACTCCTTGCAGACAAATTCAACTGCACTCCTTGTAGGAATTCTCTGGCTCACTTAGAGAAACAATTGAAACTCATTCATTCCTTCTCTCAGATTTCAAATCAACCATGAAATCACATACACAACATATAAAATCAAATGCATGACAGAAAGCAAACATTCATAAGCATAATATCAACAACACATAGAGAACAACACAACCATGGAATTGAATCAAAGCTTTCTTCTATTAATTCAATATCTGTACATGAGTGTTCTTCATACACTTCTCTGCGTGCTCTTCTCTTCTGAATGCTTTCAATCAATCATACAATGTACAAGGGAGGGTGTCTATATCCCGTTTCCCTCTCGAATTCTAAAGCT
>ML803836.1:0-48262 GCA_009831015.1 Picea engelmannii | reverse complement strand
TTCCCTCTCGAATTCTAAAGCTATCAAATCTAGACTTAAATATTCTATCTACTTTACATTAAATCTATTAAATGCCTCATCTACCTAAGGACGTGAGCTATCCGCTCAAGGTCCATTACAATATACAAAGTGCGCTTCATTAAATCCACACATTAGTGTTTGGTGCAACAATATCAAGGTGTTTCAAAATTTGTGCTGGCGCTGTCCAGTTGTCTTCTGCTCTCGTGTTGGCTCGCTTGATGTGGGCGATGCTCCTGCATCATACTCCCTGGATTGAAAAATTTCATGGGCTCCTATCCATGAGCTCCTGCATGGTCTTTCCATGCTTCTGTATCATCGCTTCATTCTTCCAGCTTGCATCCTCCACTGGGTGGTTCTTCCACTTCACTAGATACTGAAAATACTGTTTTCGTCTGGTCCTCTTTCTCGTTCGCTTGTCCAGTATGCACTCCATCTGCGGCTTTTCTGCAACTGGTAATTGCTTCTTCCACTGGATCACTGGTTCCTCAGTTTCAGCCTCTGCTTCTCCAGCCTTATATGGGTATAAATCTGAAACATTAAATATCGGAGATATCCCGATGCCATCCGACAACTCAATCTCATATGCATTTTCTCCAAATTTCTTCAGGACTTTACATGGCCCGATCTTTTTCATTTTCAGCTTGTTATATGTTCCCCTTGGGAACCTTCCTTCCTCAGATGTGCTAGAACCAGATCACCAACTTCAAACTGAAGTTGTCTCCGATGCTGATATGCTCTGTGCTTGTACTCCTGATTGGAATCAATCAGTCGCTGCTTCACTTTGTTGTGAAGTTCCTTCATCGCCTCAGCGAACTCTTCTGCACTAGCGCTGCTAGTCGCAGTTTGTTCTAACTCCCTAAGTTCAAAAACTCCCCTCGGTTCTGTCCCATACACAATCTGAAATGGACTTTTTCCTGTACTCCAATTCAGTGAATCATTGTACGCAAATTCTGCCTGTGGTAATATGTTGTCCCAGCTACTATGGTGTTTTGTCACCAAGCTTCTCAACAAGTCCCCTAGACTCCTGTTGACCACCTTTGTCTGCCCATCCATCTGCGGATGGTAAGATGAACTAAACGCCAAGTTAGTTCCCAACTTCTTCCATAGCGTTCTCCAAAAATGCCCTATGAATTTGGTATCTCTATCCGATACTATACTTTTCGGCAATCTGTGAAGTCTGACAACCTCTTTGAAAAACAAGTTTGCGATGTGGGTCGCATCGCTGGTCTTCTGACACGGAATAAAATGTGCCATATTTGAAAACCTGTCTACCACCACAAAGATGGAATCAACCCCTCTCTGCGTTCTCGGCAAACCCAATACAAAATCCATGCTTATCGCCTCCCATGGCCTCTCTGGTATGGGCAATGGCTGATAAAAACCTGCATTCTGCTTTCTCCCTTTCGAATGTTGACAAATTCGACACATGTCAACAAACCTCTTGACATCTGCTCGCATGCCTGGCCAAAAATATGATTCACTCAACTTCGCAAATGTTTTGTCGTGGCCAAAATGCCCTGCTAATCCACCATCGTGCTTCTCCTTTAGCAGGTTCTCCCTCATGGAGCAATTCGGAATGCATAACTGGTTGCCTCTGAACATCAGTCCATTCTGAATCATGTAGTCTATCCATGGGCTCTGATCTCTAAGAACTGGATTCTCAGTTGCTTCGTATGCTTCTCCGAAGTCTGCATATCCCGCATACATGTCCTTCAGATTTCCAAAACCCAATGTTTTGACTCGGAATTCCTGCAGCAACAAACATTTTCTGCTCAAAGCATCAACCACTTTGTTAGCAGTACCTGCAATATGCTTAATAATAAATGTGAATTTCTGCATGTACTCTACCCATTTAGCATGTTTCTGGTTCAACTTCTCCTGTTGACTCACAAACTGCAATGCATGATTATCACTGTATAATACAAATTCCTTTGGGATCAAGTCCAATGAAAAGTCTTATGTCGTTTCTTCACTGTGTCCATCATTGTTGCGCTAATTCCACTAAAATTCCTGATGAATTTTCGGTAGAAACTAGCCAGTCCATGGAAACTTCTCACCTCGAATACATTTCTCGGTGATGGCCAATTCTTGGTCACTTCCACTTTTTCCGGATCCATCTTCAACTCATTCGCCAAAATAACAAAACACAAATAAATGAGCTCTGTCTTCATAAATGAGGACTTCTTCATGTTAATCAACAACTTCTCCTGTTGTAGTTTCCTCATTACAATGGACAAATGTTTCAAGTGTTCAGCCTGGGTCTTGCTGAAAATCAATATATCGTCCAGATATACGACAACAAATTTCCCGATGAACTCCCTCAAGACTTCATTCATCAGCCTCATGAATGTGCTCAGCGTGTTTGTTAAACCAAATGGCATGACCAACCATTCGTACAAACCTTCATTTGTTTTGAATGCTGTCTTCCATTCATCACCTTCCCTCATGCGAATTTGGTGATATCCGCTCTTCAGATCAATCTTCGAAAAATAATTTGCCCCACTCAGGAAATCCATCAGATCATCCATTCTTGGCAGTGGAAATCTGTACCTGATGGTAATCTTGTTTATCACTCTGGAGTCAGTACACATCCTCCAGCCTCCATCTTTCTTTGGACTTAGTACTGTCGGAACAACACACGAACTCAGGCTCTCCCTGACTAATCCTTTATCCAGCAACTGTTGTACCTGCGTTTTGAGCTCCTCATTTTCTCACGACGTTAATCTGTACGCGGCATTATTTGACAAACTGACTCCTGGTATGAGGTCTATGTGGTGACTCACATTCCTCATCGGTGGCAACGAATGAGGTAATTCGTCCACAATGATGTCAGCGAACTCTCCCAACAATTCCTGAATCTCTTCTGGTAAATCGTCCACTCTAGTGCTAGTCAGGACAATTCTCGGTTTCCTGACCACAAAGAATTGTGGATCTTCCTTCTTCTCCATCTCTGTGAGAAGATCCTTCCCACTCATGAGAAGTATTGTGTTGCTTACTTCCGGATTCACTTCCTTTTCTTTTATCGGAAGCAACCTGTGTGTCCTCCCATCCTTCTCTAGGGTATATGTGTTCATTCTCCCATCATGAACCACATTTCTGTCATATTGCCATGGTCTACCCAGCAATAAATGACATACATCCATGGGAATAACATCACACAAGATTTTATCATTATATCCCCCAATCTTGATGTCAACTAAGCACTGTTTAGTGACACTCACCTGATGTCCCTTCTGCAGCCATGAAACTTTATATGGACTTGGGTGATTAGTTGTCTCCAGCTCCAGCTTTTCTACCATCTCGGTCGAAACGAGATTTTCTGTGCTTCCGTTGTCCACAATGACCTTGCATTTCCAGCCTTTGGTCTTGCAAGCTATCCTAAACAGTCGGCTTCTCTGAACTGTGTCCTCCAACTCCTTCTCGGGTGTTAAGAGAACTTTATGCATTCCAAGCGATCTTCCACTTTCTGCATCTTCATTCTCATCATCATGCTTCTGTGCTTCAATGATGTGAGCTTCTCCTCCATCCTTTTTCTTCTCTGGACACTTGAATGACTTGTGCCCATTCTTTCCACATGTAAAACATGTGATCACTCCACCTCTTCCCCTACCTCAACCTCTAGTACGAGGAAGAGTGTTTTCATCAGCATAATCTCCCCGCTGATCATTTTGCTGTCTCCTCGGCTCAACATATTGTTGTCTTTGCTGTGAGGTTCTACCTCTCTCAATCTTACCCTGAGGTTTCTTCCATTCCTCCTTGGGATTCTGATATTTTTCCTGGGCAACTGACTTGCCTCTGGGTTGACTTCTGCCTCGGCCTCGCTGACCTTTCTTACGAATCAGCTTTTCTTCGGCTTTTAGAGCCATCTGGTACACATCCTCAACTGTTCGGATGGTAACCATGCTCAATTCATCCTGAATGTCATACCTCAGACCATTCAGGTATCTGGAAACCTTCTCATCATCGCTCTCCTGATGACCTGCCCTGATATGGAGCTTATAAAATTCTTCGGTGTATTCCTTCACCATCATCAACCTCTGTCTCAGGTTCTGCATTCGCCTTAACAATGTGATCTGGTAATCTCTGGGGATGAATTTCGCTTTCATCTTCGCGATCATCCTGTCCCAACTTTTGATTTTCTATTTACCTTTGGAATGTCTATCGGCCTGTAGCTCGTCCCACCATAATGCTGCATGTCCCTTCAACCGGGTGACAGCATGTCTGACTTTCTTGTCCTCTTCGATCTCCTCATAATCGAAGTAGGTGTCAAGAGCTCGGATCCAATCCATCAACTCTTCTGCATCCAGACTTCCCTCGTAGACTGGAATATCCATTTTCGCCTTCGTGCCCATTCTGGCAATGGCTTTGATCAACCGCTGGGTTGATGCATCTTCTGCTGTGACTTCTTCTGCATGTCCAGCTTCCTCTTCAACTTCGGAATCACTAAGATCCCCTGCGCCTACTCTACGTCTTTTCATTGTCTCCATCTCCTCGAGTCTTGCTCGGAGATCTCTCATTTGGCGCTCCATTTATGGATTTCCTGCTGGCCTACCTCTTCTTCTCACCTCCCTGTCTTCGGGATCTGGTGACTGCCTTTCTCTTCTGGGTGGCATGATGTATTCTTTCCCTCTCTGTTGCAGAAAACAGAGAGTTACTCCCGCTCTGATACCACTTGATAGAGCCGACCCCACTCCTCGGAGTACGATCGCTCTCACCAGGACCTTCTTTCTTCTCAGCCCGAAGATTGTCAATACTCTTCTATCTCCCAATTGGAATATCTGCACCCACAGTTCACTCCGCACAATCCCCCTTTCTTTTACTTGGAGGATCAGAAGTTTGCTACTCGCGAGTTCAATCATTATGTGTTCCCTCCCCGGATTTCCGAGACCCGAGATGTGTCAGTCAACGCTGATTTTATTCCGCCTTCTCAGGACTTTGCTATGTTGCGACTTCGCGATTCGCGACGATCAACACTTACGGTTCCAACCGTCGATACTCGGTGTGTCGAGATGTCGATCTCGCAATCTCGCTCTTTCGTGTTCTCGCCACTTGCGAGACCAATCTCTTAGCCCTTCAAATTTCGAGACCCGATGTCTAGAGATCACCTGCCACATCCCCACTCTCGTGGTCCCTGCGATCTACAAAATTCCTCGGAACTTCACACCTCGCGATCTCCACTACCAAGTTCCAATCGCTTCCATGCAAAACACCGATATACCCGATCCACACATAGAGTCACGCTCCCCGTGATTCCGATCGACGCCCCTGCTCTCCCGGACTTCGAACTTCTTCCGCCTGCATTGTAGAATTCACGCCCACTTTCCTCCTTACGCAATCCCCAAACAAGAAGTGTCTCTCCACAGGACTTGTCCGTCAACCTGCGTCTATTCTTTGCCACCTGCTCAAGCACAACTTTTCTCCTCTCTCTTCGACAACTTAGAAGACCTATCTCTTCTGAGCTTTTGCGACCTCATTTCCCTCAGGAAGAAGCTCTTGCACACATTCCTTATGGCAAATCTTCAACAACACCTAAGTGTTGAAGTCTTCTCGACTCTGCGCACAACTTGCATGGCTCTGGTGCCAAATCTGCACTTCTGAGATGAATGGAAACAAAAGCTATCTCTAAGTAAACCCTGCAGTCACGCACTCCTTGCGGACAAATTCAACTGCACTCCTTGCAAGAATTCTCTGGCTCACTTAGAGAAACAATTGAAACTCATTCATTCCTTCTCTCAGATTTCAAATCAACCATGAAATCACATACACAGCATATAAAAGCAAATGCATGACAGAAAGCAAACATTCATAAGCATAATATCAACAACACATAGAGAACAACACAACCATGGAATTGAATCAAAGATTTCTTCTATTAATTCAATATCTGTACATGAGTGTTCTTCATACACTTCTCTGCGTGCTCTTCTCTTCTGAATGCTTTCAATCAATCATACAATGTACAAGGGAGGGTGTCTATATCCCGTTTCCCTCTCGAATTCTAAAGCTATCAAATCTAGACTTAAATATTCTATCTACTTTACATTAAATCTATTAAATGCCTCATCTACCTAAGGACGTGAGCTATCCACTCAAGGTCCATTACAATATACAAAGTGTGCTTCATTAAATCCACACATTAGTGTTTGGTGCAACAATATCAAGGTGTTTCAAAATTTGTGCTAGCGCTGTCCAGCTGTCTTCTGCTCTCATGCTGGCTCGCTTGATGTGGGCGATGCTCCTGCATCATCGAACCACAAAGAAGACTGAGAGAATTTATTTCTGATCTAAGTCAAGACATAGAAAGGGTAAATAAAAATGTTGGTACTGTGGCAAAACAAGACATCTCAAGAAAGATTGTTCGAAGAGAAAGGAATATGAGGAAAACGCTACGAAGGAAGCAAATTTGGTTGTAACAAATTCAGGTATGACTGATCACGTTTTATCCATTTCTAGTAATTTACGATATCAAGAAGAATGGTAGTTAGATACAGGTGCCTCCCACCACATGTGCTCACATAGAAATTGGTTCATTTCTTACCAATCTGTTGATGAGGGTGTAGTGTTTATGGGAAATGGTATTCGTTGCAAAACTGTTGGGGTTGGCAGTATTAGAATCAGGATGTTCGATGGTATTATTAGGGAATTATTGTATGTTAGTTATGTACCTGAGATTAAATCAAATTTGATTTCATTGGGAGTGTTGGATTCTTGTGGATATAAGTATATAGGTTAAGGTGGAGCTCTCACATTGTCAAAATGTAGTTTAGTAGTGATGAAGGAAACAAAGGTTGATAACCTTTATAAGTTTGAAGGGAGTACTAAAGTGGCATCTGAAGTGACAAATGTATATTCTTGTTTATGGAAGAAGCATCAAGGTCATAAGAGAAAGAAAGAAATGAAGGTACTGGTAAGAGGTAAATCATTTCCAAACTTAAAATCTTTGTTTCTAAATTCCTGCTTGTTTTATATTTCTACAAGTTATGATGGTGGCATAAAGGAATGTTGTGTGTGGGATCCTACTTCTCACAAGGTCATGATTGATAGAGATATAGTATGTATGGAACAACCAAAAGGGTTTATTCAATATCGTGTGGTAAATTTGTTTGTATGCTAGATAATTCATTGTATGGCCTATTAGTACCCAGGAAAATATACAATATGTTTGAATCCTTCATAGTGAGTAGGAATTTTTCAAAGGGTAGGAATGACTATACGGTTTAAAGTACATTCACAGTCTTGATGTTCTTTGCTGATGATATGCTTGATGCAAGCCAAAGAATGGATACAATCAGTAAGAAAATGACTCAGCTGGACAAGACAATTCAGATGAGGGATCAAGGAGCAGCAAAAAAAATTAAGGGCATGGAAGTACACATAGATGGTAATGGTACATGACAGATTCAGGTGTTGCAGTGAAATGGGTGCTTCAGTGTTTGAGAAGAACAAATGTCACCTATAACGGTTACACTGAGATGGTATTTGATAATTGTAATACAGGTGTCTTGGATAGAAGGATATCTATCACTAAATATGTTTCACAACAAAGTTTCGGAAGACATGTTGGAGGTGGAGTGACCCCTTAGGAAATCCAAACTTGTGCAAGTCACATAGGCGAGATCATGAAACCAGTTTTATTAGAGAAGTTGCAGTGGTGCTTGACTTCTCTTGGCTTGTAGAAAAGGTGACGAACAAAAGGAAGGAGCAAGGTATCATGTTAATTATTGTCAAGGTGGATATTTTTGGTATTTGATGACAACGAATTACTCCAAAGATGGATTTGGATCATATTATTGTGCGTTGGTTACAACCAAATAGACCAAGTTAGAATATGGATAGCGATTGCATTTAGTATTCAGTTTCTTGTAAATGTGTATAAATACATGTAAGCCCGTAGAGGCAAAAACAAATGTGAGAGACTGAGTGTGTGAGAGACTTGCAAATATGATGTAATCTCCATGATCTGAATAAAATAAAACCGATGCCTATGCTTGGTGTACGTAGCCCAATGTTTGGGAGAACCATGTGAAATCCCTGTGTCAATTATCTATGTGTGATTGTTAATTATCATTGAGAATTGTGTTTTCCGCGTTTTCAATTCTAACAGTGTGCTTGTTTCTTTGAATTTCAATTTATGTTCCTTAAAGAAAATTTCCTTTTCTTCAAGTAATTTGTTGGCTACTATATTTTCCAGATTTGATATTTCCTGCAATTTCTAGATTTCATTTAATTTATTTCTCTAGATTAACATTTGAATTTTGTTGGGTGCAATAAGTTAAATTTCCAATTCAGCAAGGAGTTGTTTACTTTAGTGTTGATTCAAGTTGTGTGATTAGCATAAGTCTCCTTTCCTGTCACTTGATTTATGCTTCTTAAATTTAGTATTGATATTTAAGTATTGCATTTTATTTCTTGTTGAATGAGATTGATAGTGTAGAACATAATCATGTAGGACCAATGCTAGTCGTGGGTAGTTTATTGCATATATTTTGCAGACTGCCTTGAAAGAAAAATACGTTGCTCGTTTGATAATTAATGTATAGGTGATTATTTGTTTCTTTATTAAGCAATTAATTGTCCCCAACAAATGGCCAATCCCTAAAACAATAATTCTGTTAAAAACAAAAAAATGTGTGTATGTTTTCATGTTATTTTATTTTCAGGCTGATCGTGGAGTCCTTTATTTTATTTTTGTTTCCTTTTTGTCGTATTTTTTTTTCTTTGAAGTTTTGTTCCACAAGGCATTGGTTTACCTTAATTCATAAGGTATAGAAAACTTTGTTTCTAACTCATGCTTACATACAACATAAGAAAACACTGTGTGAATTACTATTGTCTTAATGGAGTTCTGTATATAACCTTTGCAAATAAACAACCTTGGAAAGTGATGAAGTGTCTGCCTAGTGGTCTGGTAAAACCTAAAGGGAAATATGGTAAGATAGAAAGGACAACATGTACCTCAAGACATAGATATCAAAGTTTCACCTTAACCATCTCATCTTTCATATAACAGATGACCTCCTCTCCCACTCGCTCAAGGCTTCTCTGTCGAAAATAAATCAATTATATCAAATGAGTGCAAAGTAGGAGAGGGTATGTAGATAAATCCACCATGGATATGGATGCTTGCTAGTAGTGGATCAAGGTCTGTGACGTTAGGGTGACTCCGTCGGTGCTATGGATGCTCGCCAGTAGCAGAGCAAGGTCTGTTATGTCGAGGGGACTCCGTCGGGGCTATGGACGCTCGCTAGCAGTGGAGCAACACCGCAACAGGTGAATGATGATAACTAAAAGGTCTAGTGCGAGTGAATGCTTTACTCAAATATTGTCAAAAGAGGGCATGGGTCATGGTTAAAGGGAGCGAAGGTGGAGTAAAGTTTGAAACCCCACAGGTAGACACGGATCCACGAACCCAGGGAATTTCAAACACAAGTATAGAAGAGACTCTGATTAAAAAAAAAAAATGAGTTAATTTATTAACTAGCTTCTGCATCAGCTAAGCCCGGTGAAGGAACATAGCTTCTGCTTTCGCCCAGTAAGTCATCATTTGTTGAGCACTCAACACACCCTAAAATCCTTATGGGATTTTATCACTTTTTGGGTACCACTTGTTTTTTTCACTATTTGAATCGATTTCACTTTGGAAAATGGTTTATATTTGTCTTGTTTTCATGAATCTTATCATCAAGTCAGGTTTGTTTGAACTCGTGAAACCTCATGTCTAAAATAACTTGACACCTGAATTAGGAATCGACAGCTAACACGGAACCTAACGCGATCAGGAATGACATCGAAAAAAGATTCAAGCAAGTAAAGGAACCACACAGTTACAACAATGGTTGAGTGTCTATCTCGAACGAAATCGGCATAAGGCAGAGTTGGTTTTCATAAATTAGTCACATGAAGCTTCAAGAGATAGATGATCCCCTTCGGCTTTGGAAAAATACAATAAGGATAGGCATTAACGAAGGACACAAATAAATTACTGATAACCGATGATCGATGTGATTTATCGGGGTCAGGGAAATCTAGAAAGGTTACAACAATCATTTTGTTTGAGACAAACATATCAACGATCGCCTATCCCCGATGTGTTTTCGACATCGAGAGTTTTTCGCATGAATCAATCCGAGAGCACTTGGATAGGTTTATTGTTGATCACTGATCCTTAATATTTTTTGGTGTCGGATAGATAGGTTTGGGTTTTAGAATGTATAACTTAAAGAAAGTCCCAATTCCAAATAACAGGAGCAAATGAAGTCACCGGTCTCGAATTCCATGTGTCTTTACCACGTAAGGGGGTCGTATGACGTAGTTTCATCCTTAGTCATTTTAAGGTTCCATGGGTCCTAGTCACACCTCCTACTCATATTTTCCATGTCATCTCTATACGACAAGATTGATCAACGTAAGATATTTTGCAAGGAGATATCAACGAAAATGTTTGAAGTACAATCCCGACCCCCGATCCACCAACTAAAAGAGAGAAATGATAGGATGTTTGCGGCATAACATACGATCAGATTTGGGCATTTAATAGACCAGTTAATGTTTGATCCTGCATATGTTGCTACCTTGTTGTTGAGTACTCAACACACCCTAAATGTTTTGTGACCATTTCCTTTTGGGTACCACCCTATATTTTGCTTTTGACTGTTTTCGCCTCGGCATGAAACTGATCCTTCACTTATCTTATATGTTTCACATTTTAATTGATTAAAAGTTCACTTGAACATACAACGAAGAATCATCTTAACTCTAAAATACTTAACAACTACTCAAGGAATCGGTGACCCAGAAGTTTCCCCGACTCGCTTAAGAAATTCGGCATAGGCAAAAGGTGAAGGTGGTGAAAATTGTTTGGGAAGTCAAAGTAGTCGAGTGCCGATCTTTATCGACGTCGGCCATTAAAAGTGTTTCTTTCCTATGAGCAACCTCAGGAAGGATTTCGTCGAATATTGATCCATTCAGCTTCGGAAAAAAAGTGTAATAGTAAACACCGCGCAGAGGTAAGGAGTAAACAATTGATCCCCGATACGTTGACACGAGCGAAGTCCCAAGTAAGATATTTCCCTACCAATGAATACATTTTATAATTAATTATTTTAAAATGGACCAGGGTTGATAATGCCACATAAGAATCAATTGATATCGTACATCTCACAAAAATAAACTTATCAACAAAACCACAATACAACAACAACGATTTCAAAATTTAATAATGTGTGTGAACCAATAATTTGTGATAAGAAAACATAGATCAACTGCCTATGAGAAAGATTAATACATTCAAAGTACTTCCAATATTTAAGATTAAGGTATCCCACCAAGTTCATATCACATACAACTAAGCCATGCCGCGACCAATCGGCCCGGTAGCAGTAAACCCAAGAGTACCTTTACAACAAAATAACAAAAAGGGAAAATTTGTCCAGAGTGACACCCAAGAGAATGTAAGGCACAGGATCACCCATTATGTATTTCCCTCACGTGAATATTTCCCCAGGCCACTACTGGCACCTGGCACTATGTTTCGTTCCTCCACCGCATGTTGCACCTCGTGCAACTGCACAATTGTATCCTGGGCTTCTCGGAGCCGTCACTAAAGCCAACCATGTTTCTTGCCTGAACCTGCAACGACAATATCTCCTGGTCATTTTCTGCCAACTGATGCCGCAACTCTCTATTTTCTTTTTAGAGTTCGGCTATTGCAAGTTTATCCCGCTCTAACTGTTGAACGAGACTCTCAACGTGAGGACCCGATGCTTTTCCCCTTCCCTTTCCTCTCCTGTCTCCTCTATCGATAATCCCAACTGGCTCCGACAAGTGAGGGAGTTCCACAAAATCCTCGACAGCTGGACGTGCACTCAACTCAGACAAAAGGTGGGTTTCCCCCCACTTGGCCATATCCTTTCTAGGCCTCCCTCTTCTCCGTGGTTTCGGCTCCTAAGAAAACACATTTACAAGCATACCTTCCTCAGACACACCTTTTTCATCTTCAATCTCCGTTGAGGATGCCGACACCATCTCTGAGCCAAAATATGCACCTCCTATTAGGCTTTCAAAGACATGGGAAGTTGACCCAAAAGAATCCCAGACATGCTAGGGCTCGGGCCTGACACTTTGGCTACTACGCAAACCCCGCCCTCTATTGAAAGGGGATCCCATTATGCAATAATGTGACAACTCAGGAATCCGCAGAGGATGGGGAACATATATGTAGGACTTCAATTCGCCATACCATAACTCACAAGAATGTAATCTCAGCATGAGCGTACGTTTTCCCTAGAACTCCCTAAATTTATAGAAAAAATAGAGGAGAGAAATAGAGCCTACCAATAAGACACTCGTGCCCCGTGACATGGTGATTAAAGACTTGACACACCATAGTTGTTTGGCGGATGCAATCTAGAGCATGTAAACATCGCCAAACAGAGTTACAAGTAACGTCCATTACAATCCTTCTGACCTTGCTCCAGACCTCCGGTATTCGACTAATGATGTTTTACACGCTTGATAATACGGATTCTGGAAGCATTTAACGAATTTCCTTTTATGGTGTCTGATCCTTTGGGAAGTATACTCGCACATGCTCGCCTTCGACATCTCTTTTGGGCACCAAAGGTCAAATAATTAATATGACTATTTAAAAAATGTTCATAATGTTGTACTTGATTTTCCACCCCATGATGCGCTGACTTAATTCCATTTAACCAAAGGAGCGATGGATTTGGCCAGGTCATCACAAGTCATTCGAAGGAGTGACTGAGATCAAGTAAGTATTAAATGACTGAAACTAGTGGGCTACACAGGTACATATTAGTCTTTTCAATTTATTTACGTCTTATCACAAATTGCTTTGAAATCGCTAAACTCTACCATCTTAATTACAGGAAAGAAACCTCCCCGATTACCGGACAAAGTTCTTTCTAATATTTTGTCGAAGGATTCGAAGAGAACACCGAAGCTGAATCATCGGTGAAATAAAGGTTTCTAGGCTCTTTGAGGGTGGTGTCCCCGATCAATTATCGACTTAAGACACCCACTGAATGAGACTTGTTTTGGGTTGAAAGATGTGCGAAGATAGCCGACATGAAGCTAAGATGAGTAAAATTTTTCTTGAAATACTTGATCAAAGCTTGGACTATGTTGCGACTACTAAAATCTAGTTTGATGAAGTTATGAATGCATGCAGTCAATATCAGAGGAGTATACATAGCCCTAATGGAACAATGCAGAGTCCCATGGGCTCAAACCTACGAAGATTTGTTGGTCTGAATATGAAAGAAGCCACCCTTTTCAAGAAATATCCTGGATGGACTGTCCAAGAAACTGTTGGATGACCACACCACGTGGTGATTTTTGTTTGGTATGAACTATATTTGGTTGTTAATTTTGGTTGAATTTTAGATTATAAATAGAGACATTGACCAATTAGTCAAAGTTCGATGGTTGTTGTCACAACTATTGCTTTTTGGTTGTTGATAATTATTTTGAGACTACTGTGAATTGAGAAGTCCTTCTGGACCAAAGAAAAGATATTTTCATCATATGTATGTGATTGGAGTTGGAGAAGAATTACTTCCTTTCATGTTCCATGAATGATGTAGTAAATGAGTAAGAGCCATTAATTTTGTTCTCAAGTTATCTGGTGCAATGTCTTGATGTTTTTTGCTTTAATGATGAAGATAAATCATTGTGTTGTTACGTGATGAATGTTATGGTAGATGAATTATTTTTCTTACCATGATCTTGATTACGTATGTGTTTTCTTCTGTTAATTAGTTTTTCTCAGACATTAGTTGGATGCTCATTTGGTTAATGTATTAGTACTAGGCCTTGTGGCATAGAATAACTGTCTGCATGTTTGAGCAGCGGGTTATCCCAAGCTCGACCTCTTCTCACTAGTTAAAAATTTTGTCTTGTTATTTGTCAATTTAGTTTATACTGGCTTGCATCTCTCATACCAGCCCCACCCAAGAGAAATACGAAAAAAGAATTTTCCTAACTGAAGGAAGAGCCTTCACCAGAAAACACAAAGCCCATCGATCATTTGGCCAAATCGTAAGATCTGGAGAACCACTCCACTCCAAAAATTGTAGAGTCTAATTGGGCCTCGGCGGCGGGTTTGGTTCCTGCTATTGAATCAGGGGATTTAGGCCCCATCAACAAAATTGGCGCTAGAAGGAGGGCATGAGAATGAATGGCTGAACATATAACTTATATAACATTTCAAATAGTCTACAGATTCGTTACGGTCCACATGCATGGCTAGTCATCCAACAGACAACCCATGATTATTGAGTCCCGAAACAGGTAACTCACCCAAGTTTGAGGAAGAAACTTTTCACCCTAAAATACCCTACGCCCTCCCTCACAAGGAAGTGAATCAATTCAGGAGAATCACCAGAGCCTATGACCGATAGATTGACACGTTGTCCTTAGCTCCCATCCTCCCTTGGAGAAAACAACAAAGTAGACCGGTGTTTAGCACTCCAGACGAAGTTTTCGTACACTCTGTCGAAGACTTAATAGACTTCACGATCATTGAAATCCAATAATCTCTTGATCTCATCCCCGAAATGCCAGCCAACGATATCCCTGACCTTGATGACTTTTCAGAAGAAGAAGAGTTTGACTCTGACTTCGAAGATATGGAAGGGAACAATGGTTGTGAGGAGGAAAGAGAAGTTCCACTTCAATATAAACAACCTTGGTTGGCTGGAGGCGTTGTGTCCATCCCTATATGAGTACACAATCTTCCCCGGCACCTGGAAAAGATGCTTCCCAAGTACGACCCTAAAACTTCAGGCTTACCTGAAGACCATATCAAGAAATTCATACTTGTGATCAGACTTATGAACGTTCAACATGAAGATGTAGCATGTAGACTTTTTCCCTACACATTTGAAAACTCTGCTTCCACATGGTATTTTAATTTTCCGATAGGATCTATAACTAGCTGGACTAAATTCCAAAATATTTTTCTAGACAAATTTGCAGAAGAAACTACTACAGGAGCCCTGATGGCTGAGTTGTTTGCAGCCACCATGCCCCAAAAATAAAGGGTCAAGGATTTCAATCAAATATTCACAATAATCTTAAACAAATTCCATCCTGCAGCAAAACCCACTCAAGAATTGCAGATTGAGGTTTATGCCAATGCGCTTCCAGCTTCTATTTCAATGTTCATTAAAAGCAATTCCAATCAAACCCTTGTGAATAATTTTGAAGAGGCCAAGATGATATAATTTCATATTAAAGGATGTAAATAAGGCCAAGCCTCTCCAGTAAGAAAATGAATTCAACCCCCTCCTAGGAGAGGACTCCTTTTGACTAGACCGCCAGGGAATCCGGCTGAACAGGCTCCCGATAAAGATAATGGAGATATAGAATATCTGCAACGCATGGTCAAGAAACTATAAAATGATATTATAGAAATTAAAAGAAGTGCAGGGGAAGGAAACCAAGGCTAGAGACCCTATAAGCCTTTCTTTAAAAGAAACCAGCCTTTCAAAGAAATTGAGCCTCCCCCAACCAACCTAAACATTGACCTAGGGAATGTTGTGTTTGATTCTTTCTGCACCTATCGCCAGGAGAACCATTCTGAAAGAGAATACCCTCAATGGATCTACGCCATGAATTTAATGGCCAATCGTTTCTGGACGAAGTCTCACTGATCGAACAGTCAAGTAGTTCGGCCATTAATATTGTCGATCAGGAATAATTTGACCCACCACGAGACACTACCATGTTGATATGGGATCACGACGTAATCACCTCTTCAGATGATGTGTTTGAGTCTCGACAACAACCCACAAAATTTTCGGTAGCACAGATGCGTAGTAAAGGTCAACCTGGCTAAAAAAATGTCGACGTCGTCTGGGCCCCACAAGGTAAGTTACCTCTTGATCGCCCAAAAATACCTTTCTCTCCCGGCAAAAAACCTATAAGCATCCATACCAAGGAATTTCCCAAGTTGGATTACAACGTAGTCGAAGATTTCAAAAAGTTGAAGGCTAATATATCGGTTATGGATATATGTAGGATTCCTTAGCAGAAAGACTTTCTGTTGCAATCTCTGAGCTTGGTATAAGACCTGACTATAGGCAATGGCCAAAATAAATATCTATCCTTGATAGATGTGGCAAGCAAGCCAACCATAAATACCTACTTAGAAGGTAGAAAGGAAAATCCTTTTGTACCACCTTTCCTTTTAATGTTCAAATTTTTTAACAGGGATCTTCACAATTGCTTGGTATATTCTGGGGTGTCCTCTAATGTAATGTCCTTGGTCGTTTGTAAGAAACTGGGTGTTGTCCCTCTCAGAAGTGATAATCATGCCATACAAATGGACAAAACCCAAGTCAAAGTTATGGGAGAACTCAAAGATGTAATGATCAGGATAGCGACACACCTTGATTTTGTGCAAATATCTGACATCAATGTAGTAGATATCCCAGAGGCATATGGACTACTATTGAGTC
Organism: Picea engelmannii; assembly: GCA_009831015.1. Taxonomy (NCBI): domain Eukaryota; kingdom Viridiplantae; phylum Streptophyta; class Pinopsida; order Pinales; family Pinaceae; genus Picea; species Picea engelmannii. Next base: position 31,757 of record ML803836.1, on the reverse strand, counting down.
GTGACTGGTCCAAAAAGATGAATGGATATTTTATTACGGACTGGGCACACCTATGGTTACATCTAAAGGGATACAAGAGAATGATCAAAATTGACTAAGAAAGATATCTAAAGCATACGATCACCAACCTAGAAACCCCAAATGAACCCACATCTACCGATTTCCTGGTATTGGGAAATTACTCCTGTCATTCCCACTTTAGGGACTTTTCTCCTCTAATTTTCATTGTTCCTCTTACCCAAAACTCCAAAATAATCTTTCAAGAGGAACCATCGACGCCGATAGAGAACACTCTATTTTGCCAAAATCCTGCAATCGAGCTTACGAGACGAGAGATTGGTAAGCAAAAAATCGATATAAAACGAAGAAAGGAAGATTACCTTCCATAGATTTGGACCCTCTTCTTTGATGGATATAAATCACAAGAAGGTTCAGGAGTAGGGTGTCTCCTTACCAATCCTAAAGGACAACATTATTTCCTATCCTGCAAGCTAGAATTCGAATGTACCAACAACATTGCCAAGTATAAATCTCTAGTGCAAGGATTAAAGAAAGCCATCGATCTGGGTGTCAAGGAGTTGAAGGTTTTCAGGGATTATGAGATCATTGTTTGACAAGTAAGGAATACTATTCATTGTAATTCACCTCATATTAAGAACTACCAGCAGGAGGTGCATAGGCTAATAGAGCGCTTTGACGCTTTCAATATCATCGCAATCCTGAGAGAAAATAATGTTCTTCCCGACTCCTTGGCCACAACCGCTTCTCGACTATCACCTTTAGAAGATTATGACGCCTCCCAATTCACTGTGGAGCTTCTCTACAAACCATCGGTGTCGAACAATATTTCCAATTGGAAAGTCTTTGAAGGTGACGAGAAAATCATAAACTTCTTGACCAACCAAGACAATTTTAAATACCTGGCCATAGATGATGAAGAGTTCTGAGAGAAAACAATTGAAACTAATCCCCAAATAGGACAAGATGTTGGAAAGATGAAGGCTCACACAATCCCAAAGGGGGTAGCTAATATAGAAAGTTTGTTTGATCTAAAGGATCATTTTAAAGGACCCAAAAGCATGAAGACTGGTAGCTCTTGCTCCCTCCATGAAACTGTGAATCTTAGGACTCCAGAGAACCCAAATAATGTTAATATTGGTAAAACTATGTCTAAGGAAGAGAGGAAATCCTACCTCAAATTATTCAGACAATACCAGGATGTCTTCGCATGGTCCTACAAGGATTTGAAAACGTATGATACCCACATTATTCAGCACACCATCTCATTGAAACCCGAAATGAAACCTTTCCATCAAAAGATTCGAAAGTATCACCCACCCCTAGAGCCTCTCATGTACCAATAATTAAGGAAGCTTCTAGACGCGAGGATAATTTTTCAGGTCATACATTCTGTCTGGGTGGAAAACCTCGTTCCGGTAAGGAAAAATTTGGGCAAAATCCGACTATGCGTAGATTTTTGGAACCTCAATAGAGCTTCAGAGAAAGACAATTACCCGGTCCCGCCAATGGAGAAACTCTTGCAGACCGTGTCGGGCTCGGATATTTTTTCCTTACTAGACAGTTTCTCAGGCTACAACCAAGTGTTTGTTTCAGAGGAAAACCATTTAAAGACCACCTTCTGAACCAAATGGGGAACCTTCACTTATAAACGCATGCCTTTTGGGTTAATCAATGCAGGAGCAACCTTCCAAAGGGCCATGGACATGGATTTTTGGGGGATTATCAATAGGTGCATGGTAGTATATTTATATGACATAACAGTGTATTCGAAGAATAGGGAAGAACACATCCAACACTTAACTCAAATTTTTGAAAGGTGCCAAAAATATGGTATATCGCTAAATCCCAAGAAAACCATCTTCGGTGTCGAGGAAGGTAAGATATTAGGTCATATTATATCTCAAGTAGGTATCCACATATATCTAGAATTAATTGAGGCCATATCTCAACTCCTGCTACCCCATAACAAGAAAGCCATGTAGTCCTTTTTTGGACAAATCAACTTTGTGAGGAAATTCACCCCCGATTTCGCTGAAATTATCAAACCCTTGCAAAAGATGATTCACAATGATGCCAATTTCAAGTGGTATTATGAGAGAAAATATGCTTTCAACAATATCAAAGTCGACATATCCCAGGCTCCGGTGTTGCGAAGTCCCTATTTTAACAGAGACTTTTCTCTTTATACTTTCGCTTCCAACCAATCGCTAGTGGCAGTTTTGACCCAGAAAGATGATGACAACAACGAAGCCCCAATGTCCTTTATGAGTACTAATCTTCAAGGAGATGAACTCAATTACCCTGTCATAGATAAACAAGCCTACTTGGTCTATAAGGCAGTAAAGAATTTTAGGTCCTACATTCTAAAAAATTACACTAAGGTGATTGTGCTGTGCTCTGTGGTCTAATCCTTATTTACCCAACAAGAAATGGGGGAAAGAAGGGGGAACTGGATGGAAGTAGTCCATGAATTTGATCTATGTATAAAACCTGCCAAACTACTAAAAGGACAAGGTCTGTGAAAGCTTGCAGCTGAAGCCCAGGATCAAGCAAATGAAGATTTCGGGTGGGAAGATGAAATGGCACTATGGTGTAACGAAGTAGCATACATCTCCTCAGCACAAGACTCATGGTACAAGGATTTGACTTATCTTTTTCATCATGGGGCTTGTCCCAAGAAACTTAACCCTAAGGAAAGGAGAGCCCTAAGATTGAAATCTGTACAATATCGTCTTATAAATTCGGTACTCTTCTGGATCAACTATGATGGGGTATTATTGATATGTCTCAAATGAAAAGATGTCGACAAGGTACTGATGGAACTCCATGATTGTCCTGCCGAAGGACACTTTGCAAGAAACAATACCACCCATAAGATTCTTAGAGCTGGCTATTACTGGCCCACCTTGTTTAAATATGCTCACACCCATGCTAGGAACTGTAAGACTTGTCAATTAAGTTTCGGGAAGGAGAAAAGGGCAACAATCCCACTTCAACTTGTGACTATCTCTAGGCCTTTTGAGTAGTGGGGGTTGGATATCATAGGATAAATTACTCCTAGTTCTTCAAAACTCCACAAGTACATTCTTACTACTACCGACTATTTCACCAAATGGGTAGAGGCCATTCCTCTGACTCATGTAAACGGGAAGGTAGTGATCCAATTTATAGAAAAACAACTGATCACAAGGTTTGGTATCCCCTCTATTAGGGTATTTGATAATGCATCCTACTTTTATTCTACTGTATTGACTAAGTTTTCTCTGGATAAAGGAATTATAACCAAGTACTCTACAAATTACAATCCGCGGGGAAATAGTGTGGCAAAATCGACTAATAAAAACCTGGTAAGGATACTAAAAAAGATGGTTACAGATAACCAGAGAAATTGGCATAATCAACTTCATAATTCCCTATGGGATGATAGGATCACGCCTAAAGAAGCCATAGGAAATTCCCCATAATTTATGGTCTACGGATAGGAAGCCATCCTCCCAAACGGACTTTATCTTCCATCTCTCCAATTGGCCCAAGATTCTAATGAGGAACTCTCGTTGGCCATGCAACAGAGGATCGACACTCTGCTCATGCTAGAAGAAGAGAGAGAAAAGGCTAATTCAAAATCCTTGGCTCATCAACAGAGAGTGAAAAGATGGTTCGATAAGCATAAAGCTAAGGAAATGAACTTTGAAGTAGGAGATTTAGTCCTGAAGTGGGATAGGGAAAATGAACCCAAAGGGAAACATTCCATGTTTGAGAGCCTATGGCTTGGGCCTTTCCAGGTGGCTGAGAAGATTGGGTTAGGTACTTATCGGTTGCAAAATCTGAGGGAGGAACTTGATTTTGTCCTAGTGAACGGTCAAGCCCTAAAACAATACTTCCAATAATAAAATAAAATAAATAAATAATAAATAATAAAAAAAAAAGAAAAAAAAGAGGAAAATAATAACTTTGGTTAGTATGAATAAAAGAAGTATCGAAGATATATGTTCTAAGGTTTGGTAATACCTTAGGGGAAATGAAAGAGGAACAAAGATTCTGTGTTCACCCAGTAAATCGCCATTTGTTGAGTACTCACCACACCCTAAAATTTATGTGACCATTTCCTTTTGGGTACCACCCTATATTTTACTTTTGACTGTTTTCACCTCGGCATGAAACTGATCCTTCATTTATATTATATGTTTCACATTTTAATTGAATAAAATTTCACTTGAACATATAATTAAGAATCATATTAACTCTAAAATATTTAACAACTACTCAAGGAATCGATGACCCAAAAGTTTCCCCAACTCGCTTAAGAAATTCGACATAGGCAAAAGGTGAAGGTGGTGAAAATCATTTGGGAAATCAAAGTAGCCAAGTACCGATATTTATCTCCATTGGCCGTTAAAAGCATTTCTTTCCTACGAGAAACCTCAGGAAGGATTTCGTCGAAGACCGATCCATTCGGCTTCAGCAGAAAAGTGTAATAGTAAACACTACGCAAAGGTAAGGAGTAAACAACTAATCCTCGATACGTTGACACAAGCGAAGTCCCAAGTAAGATACTTCCCTACCAACGAATGCCTAATTGATTATTTTTAGTTGGGCCAGGGTTGATAATTCCATGTAAGCATCAATTAATATCAGAAATCTCACAAAAAGAAACTTATCAACAAAACCACACTACAACAATAACAATTGCAAAATTTAAAAATGTGTGTGAACCAATAATTTGTGATAAGAAAACATGGATTAACTGCCTATGAGAAAGATTAATACATTCAAAATGCTTATGATATTTAATATTAAGGGATCCCGCCAATTTCATATCACATACAACTAATCCATGCCGTGACCAACCGACCTGGTAGCAGTAAACCCAAGAGTACATTTATAACAAAATAACAAAAAGGGAAAAATTTTCTAGAGCGACACCTAGGAGAATGTAAGGCACAGGATCATTGATTATGTCTTTCCCTCACGTGAACCTTTCCCCAGGCCACTATTGGTGCCTGAAACTACGTTCCTTTCCTCTGCTACACATTGTGCCTCGTGGAACTGCACAATTGTATCCTGGGCTTCTCGGAGCCATCTCTGAAGCCAAACTGTGTTTCTTGCGCGACCTTGCAATGACGATATCTCCTGGTCTTTTTCCACCAACTGATGTCGCAACTCTCTATTTTCTTGGTAGAGTTCAGTTTTCGCAAGTTTATCCCACTCTAAATTTTGAATGGGACTCTTGATGTGAGGACCTGGTGCTTTTCCCCTTCCCTTTCCTCTCCCTTCTCCTCTGTCGATAATCCCAACTGGCTCCGACAAGTGAGAAAGTTCCACAAAATCCTTGATAGTTGGGCATGTGCTTATCTTAGCCGAAAGGTGGGTTTCCCCCCATTTGGTTGTATCCTTTCTAAGCCTCCCTCTTATCTATGGTTTCGGCTCCTGAGAATATGCGCTTATAAGCATACCTTCCTCAGACACACCCTTTTCATCTTCAATCTATGTCGAGGACGCCGACACCATATCTGAGCCAAAACCTACACCTCCTATTGGGCTTTCAAAGGCACCCAAAAGAATCCCAGGCATTCTAGGGCTTGGTCCTGGCACTCTGGATACTCCAAAGACCCCCTCTATTGAAAGGGGATCCCATTATGCAACAACATGACAACTCGTGCATCCACAGAGGACGAGGAACATCTATACAAGACTTCACCAAGACAAATTCTCCATACCATAACTCACGAGAATGTAAGCTCGGCATGAGCGTCAGTTTTCCCTAGAACTCCCCGAATTTATAGAAAAAACAGAGGAGAAAAAAAGAGCGTGCTAATAAGACACTTGCACCCCATGACATGGTGATTAAAGACTCGATGCACCATAGTTGTTCGGCGAATGCAATCCAGAGCATGTAAACGTCGCCAAACAAAGTTACAAGTAACGTCTAGTACGATCCTCCCGACCTTTCTCCAGAACTCCGTTATTTGACTAATGATGTTTTACACGCTTGATAATACGGATTCTAGAAGCATTTAATGGATTTTATTTTATGGTGTCTGAACCTTTGGGAAGTATACTCGCACACGCTCGCCTTCGATGTATCTTTTGGGCACCAAAGGTCGAATAATTAATATGACTATTTAAAAAATGTTGATAAAGTTGTACTTGATTTTCCACCCCATGATGCGCTGATGTAATTTCATTTAACCAAAGGAGCGATGGCTTTGGCCAGGTCATCACAAGTCATTCAAAGGAGCGACTGAGATTAAGTAAGTATTAAATGATTAAAACTAGTGGGCTACACAGGTACATATTAGTGTTTTCAATTTATTTACGTCTTATCACAAATTGCTTTGAAATCGCTTAACTCCATCGTCTTAATTGCAGGAAAGAAACCTCCCCGATTATCAGACAAAGTTCATTCTAAGATTTCGCTGAAGGATTCGAAGAGAAAACCAAAGATGAATCATTGGCGCACTAAAGGTTTTTGGGCTCTCCAAGTGCGGCATCCCCGATCAGTTATCAACTCAAGACACCCACTGAATGAGACTTGTTGTGGGCTGAAAGATTTGCGAAGATAGCCGACACGAAGCTAAGACGAGTAAAACTATTCATGAAATACCCGATCAAATCTCGGACTATGTTGTAACTACTAAAATCTAGTTTGATGAAGTTCTGAATGCATGCAGTCGATATCAGAGGAGTATACGTAGCCGTAATGGAACAACGTAGAGTCCCATGGGCTCAAACCTGTGAAGATCTGTTTCTCTGAATATGAAAGAAGCCACTCTTTTCAATAAATATCTAGGATGGACTGTCCAAGAAACTATTGGATGACCACGCCATGTGGCAATTTTGTTTTGGTCCGAACTATATTTAGTCGTTAATTTCGGTTGAATTTTAGATTATAAATAGAGACATCGACCGATTATTCAAAGGTCGATGGTTTTTTGAAAGAACTATTCCTTTTTGGTTGTTGATAATTATTTTGAGATTGTTGTGAATTGAGAAGTCCCTCTGGACCAAATACAATCTATTTTCATCAGATATATGTGATTGGAGTTGGAGAAGAATTACTTCCTTTCCTATTCCATGAATGATGCAGTGATCCGGATTATTTTCGGCATGAAATGAGATCGGAGATATAATAAATAAATGCATAGAGATATCGTAGATATTCAATAATATAACAAAAATATATCATAGATGCAACCATAAACACAGAGATATAGTAATAAAAAATTTCTATTAATGAAAGAAATGTACAGAGACTGTAAAAATACAGAGTGAAAGACTCGCTAGAATGGTGGCAGCTTATCTCTCAGAAGAGATGTGACAGCTACTCGCATTCGCAAGAAGATGATTACAATGAGGATTTGAAGGAATTTTTACAATAAATAGGAATTCCAAACACCCTAGACATCCAAAAACCTAACCCTAGGAGATGAAGCGCCAAAATTCATGTGGGCCCCATTTGGGTAAGTTAGTACATCAACTTCCTGGGGTCGTAACTTTTGCATACGATCTCTGTTTTATGCGTATGATAGCTCGTTGGAAAGGTATCATCGAGGAGATTCATTTTGGAGGTTCAATGATGCCTTCGACTATCATTATGAACCTTGATCTCTAAAAACCTTCATTTAGGCCCTCAAAATGGCCCTGGAAGTTAAAACCTACTAAAAATAGTAAATTGCCAAAATTGCCAGAAAAACATTTTGAGGCAGTTGGAAAAGGTGGGTGGCCACCGATATCCACTTGGATAAATCCTCCCTCCTTAGGAAGAAATGGCCTCCATTTCATTGAGTTCCCGGGGGAGAGGGATAAGCATTTGCTGGATCTACATCTTGGTGAGCTGCTTGTATTGTTGGAGATGTCGCGCTGCTTAGTTTGTGGAAGTTTGTCATGAACTTGTTGAAGTTGAGGTTGTTCAACAAGTCGAGCTACATGAGAGGAAGGTGTGTAGAAGGAATATTTGTGCTTTGTTGCAACCTTGTTGACCTACTTCTATTGGATAGAAGGTGCAGGGGGCGAGGCTATAGTGGTTGCAGTGTCCTTATGTTCCCCTTTTGAACAGATTGTGAAGACGCTGAATTTTGCAGTATGAGATACTACCTTGTGGCACTTTTTAGGTGGAACAGTAGTCGGAAATACCTCTAGTATTATGTAGAGATGACCCCCCAGAGAAACAATGACATTGTGGGGTCGAGACTCATAAACAGCGTGGCACTTTCACATATATGGTTGGCCCAAGAGAACATCACATACATCTAGTGGGGAAACATCACATAATACCTCATCCTTGAAGGGTTGGATGCCATATGACAATCGACATTGTTGGATGACATGAAGATCTCGTCCTTGGAAAAGCCACACAATGTTGTATGGTTGCAGGTGTGGTGTTGTCAACAATCCCAATTGTTTGACGACCTCTGCTGAGATGAGGTTCTTCTAGCTTCCGCTATCAACAATAAAATGCAGCAGGGTCCCCTTCACCCACATCTGTGAATGAAAAAGGTGCTCCCCCTCTTCAGGGTATGTTGGTTCTTCTGGTTGAATTGATGCAGTCACAACAATAGCAGTGGGGTCTACGTCAATGATCTGTCCTTTACGACATATTTTCAGAATCAGATTCTGAATCAGGGTTCGGCTCCTTGTCTTTGATCTCGGCCACCAATGACTATTTTGAGCGACATTCATCGGTGTTGTGCCAGGGGATTTTGTGGAAATCACACCATTTTCAAGTGTCCTTCTTTGTCTTCCCATGACCCTTCTTTTCATGTGGCTTGGACTGGTTTTCGGGAGATTGTTTGTTAGGGACGTCTTTGTCATACTTTGGTTGTTGCGGATTTGTAGAACCAAAATCCTGTTTGTTCTAGTGCTTAAATTTTTGCTCGATTTTAACAACATATCGATAGGCAACACCGAGTGATGAGATGTCCAAAAAATTCATTTCAGTTTGGATGTATCTATGTAGAGCCCCACGGTATTTTAGAACCAAATTTCATTCAGAGTCTTTGATACCCAGCTTGGTGCACAAGGTATGGAAGGTATTGTTGAACTCCGAAACTTCTTGGCCCCTCTCTTGCCGCAGTGTGGTCCATCTCATGTATTGGTCCTCATAGTTTCCAACAGGGTAATATTGTTCCTTTACTGCATCCACAAAAAAATCCCAAGTGGGATCGACCCCATATATTTTAGACTCCTCTGTGGAACTCTGCTCCCAATAAGTTTCCCACCAATGTTTGACATGGGGGAGAGATTTAAGGAGTGCGAAGGTGATCTTTTCTCTATCAAAAAATTTGTGAACAGATAAATAACCTTCTAGCAGATTAAACCATTTGTCTAGGGATTCTGCATCTATCTGTCCTTCAAATACAGGAATATAAAAATTAACTTGTACCTTGAAAGGCGAGGTGTCTCCAAAGTGGTCGCTTGATGAAGATGCACCTGTTTCTATCGACAGGCGTTGAAGGATGTGGGAAAAATTCTCCATCATTTCGTCCCTCTGTCGCGTGAGAGCTTGCTCAAGCAACAGACTGATATGATCGTCTACTTTGTCATTTTTCTTTTCTTCTACCATTGAGGGTTTCTTTTGTGTGTGAGAGAAATTTTCCTCAAGAGAGACAAGCTCGAGACCCAACTTGCTATACTCGAACCTTGTCGAGGACATGCACTGAAAAAAATGATCAAGAACAACCTTCTCTGATACCACTGATCTAGATTATTTCCGGCACGAAATGAGATCGGAGATATAATAAAGAAATGCACAGAGATATCGCAGATATTCAATAATATAACAAAAATATATCATAGATTCAACCATAAACACAGAGATACAGTAATACACTATTTCTATTAATGAAAGAAATGTACAGAGACTGTAAAAATACAGAGTGAAAGACTCATTAGAATGGTGGCAGCTTATCTCTCAGAAGATATGTGACGGCTACTCGCATTCACAAGAAGATGATTAAAATGAGTCTTGAAGGAAAGTTTACAATAAATAGGAATGCCAAAAACTCTATACATCCAAAAACCTAACCCTAGGAGATGAAGCGCCAAAATTCATGTGGGCCTTGTTTGGGTAACTTAGTACATCAACTTCCCAGGGTTGTAACTTTTGCATACGATCTTCATTTTAGGCGTATGATAGCTCGTTGGAAAGGTATCATCCAGAAGATTCATTTTGGGGGCTCAATGATGCCTTTGAATATCATTGACAACCTCAATATCGTAAAACCTTCATTTAGGCCCTCAAAATGGCCCCGGAAGTTAAAACCTGCTAAAAATAGTAAATTGCCAAAATTGCCAGAAAACTATTTTGAGCCAGTCGAAAAAGGTGGGTGGCCACCGATATCCACTTGGATCATGCAGTAAATGAGTAAGAGCAATTAATTCTATTGTCAAGTTATCTAGTGCAATGTCTTGATGTTCTTTTCTTTAATGATGAAGATAAATCGGTGTGTTGTTACGTGATGAATGTTATGGTATATGACTTATTTTTCTTACCATGATCTTGATTACGTATGTTTTTTCTTGTGTTAATTATTTTTTCTCAAAAAGTAGTTGGATGCTCATTTGGTTAATTTATTAGTACTAGGCCCTGTGGCATAGAATAAATGTCTACATGTTTGATCAGTGGGTTATCCCAAGCTCGACCTCTTCTCACTAGTTAAAAATTTTGTCCTGTTATTTGTCAAGTTGGTTTATACTGGCTTGCATCTCTCATACTAGCCCCACCCAAGAGAAATATGGAAAAAGAACTGTCCTAACTGAAGGAAGAGCCTTCACCAGAAAACACAAAGCCCATTGATTATTTGGCCAGATCGCAAGATCTGGAGAACCATTCCACTCCAAACATTGCAGAGTCTAATTGGGCCTTGGCGACAGGTTTGGTTCCTGTTGTTGAATCAGGGGATTTAGGCCCCATCAACACTCGTGCACCGATTAAACAACAACAACTTGAAATCACCGATAGACCACATTACCACTTGTTCCTGTTCCCTCAACCCATGATGCATTTAAGTTTAAAAATATTTGAAGATATGGTGGAAGATTTAATGAAATTACACTCATACCCGAATTGAATGGCTGATGTGACAAGGTAATTTCATCTCTGATTAAATCTCTAGAATGGTTTTTGAAAAAATTCATTATGTGCACAAGTTGAATTCCAGAGCATCTAAAGGAGAAAAGCAAGTGTCTCGAGACTGTACTGACCCTATGATTATCAAAACCAGGTTTAACAAGCTGCAGAGGTATCAATGCAAGTTCATCAATTCATTGGTCATAATTTATGTATGTATCTAGTTTTCTTGCACGGTCTCTAAATTATGTTCTGGATGCAAGTAATATTCCACCAAGAAACACTACCACCAGATGCTCATTGAGGGCACCCAAGATAAAGGAAGCTGAAACAGGCGAAGGGTCTTCTCCAGGGATTGCGATGAAGTTGGAGTACGCTCCTAGAGTGGAGCCTATCATTAAAAAAGAAACAAAGAAAGATTTTGTCCAGCCTCTGGCCTTTGGTGACAAAGAATCAAACACCAAATACAGATTAATTCCCCCTCAGTGGGGTGATCTCTTCAACAGAATTAACCAAGAAGAATACCTAGAGTACATTTCACATAGTGACCCAGACATGAGGGTGCTCGATGACTAGGTGTTCTCGAACATACGACGATCGTATTTACATATGTTGGAAATAAGAACCCTGGTTTTCCCCTCCCTAGAGGTTCTGAAATGGCTCATCAACCATACAGGCGAGAAAAAGTGCTTGATCAATGATGAGAATGGCGTATGTGTCAGAGTTTTCCTCCTGACAGAAGTCCAAAAATACTACAAGCTCAAGGACCCATAGGAGCGTCTCAACACGAAATTCGTGGTGAAATTATATGAACTCCATGACACCAACCGATTTATGGCCTCATGGTGGAAGGAGGACAAGAAGTTCACTAACCGGAGCAATGGTTGGTATGGAACGTTTAACCCAAGGGAGACATACATCTATTTGATGGCTCTCATCTACCGGTTATATGGAGAAAAGGATTGCTCCAAGTTTACAGAAGCATGGATGCCTTTTGGCGTACACAGTGGTGATTTTTAGAAGCATATTCAACTGGGTAAAGATAATTTATAAAAATTTGAGCATCTATGTACAACAGGCTCAGACGACGAAAGAAGGGGAAGCACCCGCTTTCCACATGTTCGCATACCTGCTCAATGTCATCTGCACAAGAAATGTCTTCGTCGGAATGAATTTAAGTTGGCATGTTGCAGAGCTCCTGGTCCACGTTTATTTCAGCATACTATGGGAGACCATGTATAAAAAATCTTACACAATCATGTGAGATGAATTCATCGCCTATATTCATTTAATTATTTTTAAGAAGGAATGCCCAAGATTATCTGCAACAACCAAGAAAATGGTGGCAAAGGTAGGTAATTGGTATTTAGGTGAACACTCGACCTATATCAGTGTGTTTAGGGCCACCTTAGCACCACATATCCTACCCACTCATGTCCCATACCAGCTTGTTGTGGGAGAAATCTGCTATCAAACTATCCTGCAGGGATATAATGCCACATTGGTCAAGAACAGGAAGCGGGCCTTCATACCCTATGGTTTCCATGTGGGGTTCTACCTGGTAAAGGACACTACTCAAGACAATTAAGAAGGGATGAGCCAACTTGAATTCAGGTTTATGACAGGTCGATTTTGCAAGCATGACCCTAAAGGCCTAGTCCCCTAACATGCTTCACAGGTATCATCATGTTGACCATATGCGCATGACAAATACGAAGATGATTTTTTCACAGAATGTGCTCTGGACTGATAAGAGGTAGCATAGAGGATGGCCAACCCAAACATTACTAGGTTCAATGCTACGATCATGGATGAATAGGTGGAGACGATAGAGCAATCGGCTCAATAATCTCTCATAGTTAGGGAATAAGTACGAGCAACAGAAACCACAAAGGCACAAAGAAAATGATTTCTCTTGATAGAAGAGGCACAAAGATTCATTGATCAGTTAAAAAATGACCCTGATATCATATATATGTCGAGGATTCCCATTGGTGACCCAATCAAAACCAGAGGAGAGACAATACAACTGGAAGAAATCACCGGGCCAGAAAACGCTGAAGTGCCACCACCACAGATAAGATCACCAGGGAGAATTTCAACCTAGCTCGAGATAGCAAGGAAACCAGGTAGGAAAAGTGTACTGAACCCCTTGTATGATTTAATAACTATCTATGATGATGAGGAGAGTTCAGAGGTGTCCCTGGTCACTCCAGTGCAAATTACAGAGGAGAAAGAACCTCAGAGAGAATCCACCTCGGGTCCTGATGCTTTAATTCAAAGCTTCCCACAGAGAGAGCATGAGGTAGAAAGTTCCTTGGACCCTGAGAAACTTGAAATACCAAGAACCCTAATGGACAACTCAAGGGATGATCTAGGATCGGGCGAACAGGAAGAATAAATTCCAAAAAAGGAAATTGACATTTCAACAACCGATCAACAAGTAAGTACCAAAACTGCCCCTGATTCCTCCATTTTGGTCAGTACCTTACCACCCGATGAGAAACAACCAAAGGTCGATCCATTGGGGCATAAATAAGAGGTTTAGGAACCTAGACTATAAAAAATATACACAGTCGGGAGCCTAGGAAATAATTTGACTTGGGGAGAACAACAAATCCCTAAACCCGTTGATGAGGTCGTCGATATACAAGAAATTTCCTACGACCGAAAGAGGAAATCCATCATGAAAATAACCACTAAGAAGAGGATTCTTACATTGGACAGTTCGATCCTCATCACCACAAAGGAAAAATTGATCAGCACAGAGCATGCCAAGACGTCGAAGCTTATCGGCACAGGGATGACGATCACAGATGCCACCTTAGATAGAGCGAGAAAATATGAGGAGGAGTAGGCTAAAGGAGTTGGAGCATCTATGCCATTTGGAGAAACACTATCAGGACTCCACATAGGCCATGAAATTTTTGAGAAACGAGTTCCAAGATGCCTATAGAAAATTCACGAATGAACGACACCTTTTCACTGCATGGATAACCGAATTCCAAGAATACACTCTTATGGCACTAGCGACCTGCAAATACGTGGAACGGTGGTATGAGAAGGCCCACTAGTTAGTGGAAAGAATTGATTACATTAGCATGGTTGAAAAGGGCTGAGACACCGAAGAGCATGGAACTAGGGTACTAAGGGACAACAACATAGATCGGATAAGGAAAGAAAGAAAATACTGGGTGAAAATGGCCTAAGAACCTCATCGGGAGATCCAAGAAAAATGGGCCGATTGCGAAAGGAGATGGGTCAAGATTAATTAGGAGATGAAAGGAATCAGTCTCCCAGAATTTGGCTCACCCAAGGACTTTGTCGACTTGCATGACGTAGTCAAACAACATGCATAACAAGACTTGACGTGGACTGTAGAGATAGAAAAGGTGGATAACATGGCGCCAGGACAAGTACAATAGTTCATGGAGCACCCGATCAAGGATTGAATAGTATTATAGCAGTTAAGTGTTAAAATAGTCAATTATCAGGCACGAGAAGTAGAAGTGAAGGAGATCCTTTCGACCCTGATGGACCAACACAGATTCCCGTATGCCAACACATATGAGGAACTCTTCGTCAAATGGTCAGAGTATGAGAAGAGTCATCCACTTTAGTGAAACCATTTGATGACTCTTAGAAGACAGAGATATTGAAGTGCCATGTGGCGATGTTTTGTTTTACTTAGCTTGCACTTTTGATAGTTAGTTTTAGTTTTAGAAAAGGTCGATCATTTTTGCAAAGACCCTCATTTTTGGAATTGTAAAGAACTATTTTTGAACTACCTTAATTGAGAAGTCTTGTTCAAGAACAAACACAAAATTTTGTTTTGTTTTTTTATCAAAGGCGTGTGTGATTGGATCTAAGGAGGAATTACTTCCAACTTTATCTCACGAATGGATGATGTAATGAGTAAGAGTTTCTGAATCTATTGTGTTAGCGCTATGTAATTTTCCCAAGGCTGTAAGGTAGTCACAGAGGCAACATCAAAACCACTTCGAGTCTTGGATCTAGCCCTCCAAGACTTAGAGAGGGATCTCTCTGTATGATATAACTCTGTTTTAATATATATTAGGCTAGCTATGAAAGTATGGGGTTGGGGTTTTTGAAAATATTTAGATGAGTATGTGGTTGACGAGTTTCTCAGATCACCATTGGGCTATGGGGTCGGTGTATAAGACAATTATCAAATCAAATCTAGAGGTAAATGTCTCCACAGGGAAAGATAGTAACAACTGTTGGATCGAATCAAGTTTAAAGGGTGTCGATTTGAGGAAGAAAAGGGGGATGAAAAACTGAGAAAATGAGCAGTTAAGAATTCATAGACTGAGTTTTAGAAGAAAACATAAAGATTATTGAAAAATTTGGACAAAGAGTATGCACGCATAAATTCTCCTCCATTAACTGTTTTTCAATAATAAGAAATGAAAATGCTTGAATGATAGCAGAAAGATAATTAAAAACAGACAAGGGACACACCACCAACACTGCTACACGAGAATCCTGTAAATCATTTCCTCCATCATTGATTTGTCATTCCAAAATTACAAAGAAACCTCCTGAAGTAACAAGGCCCACAGTCCAGCCAAAAAGGGCCAAAATCCTTCCACAGGTCGAACCTGTTTACACTAAAATCCTCTGAATAAATAGGATAGATCATCCCAATAATTTTTGGAAGTCGGTTTAACTGCCTCGGCCAAAAATAGCCACCACTCCCACAAAATTTGGAGTTTTCTTCCATGAAAGACGGACCGGTTTCTGCGAAAAAGGGGTTCGAACAGACGTGTTTTTCTCTTGAAATATGAAACCTGGGAGAAAAATGAAGGGTTTTATTGTATATGGGCATGTGCTGAGAAACAAACTCCTTCGGTTTCGCCAAATTCGTCCCCAGCTGGCCGTAACAGCTCCTGCAAGATCGGGACTGTAACAAAAAATTGAGAATCTGGAAAAATGGGCCTCGAATATGTCTTTTATACTCCCTTTTCGTAGCTCCGTTGAAAAAACTGAGAGAGGTTTTTGTTATTCATTCTATTCTGAAAAAAAACCTCTCTCGGATTTTTAAAATCCATCTTTGTTTGCCCAAAAATCGATCTGAAAGAGGACGTGGTAAAACGGGCAAAAATGGCAAGAAACAGGAAAAACTGGTTTTTTTTCAAGGAAAGCAATATTCCAGACCCCCCCCTCTCGTTAAATTCCGGATGGTGAGGGGAAGTCCAGAATTTTTATGGGTCGTGGATTTGTTTTGATGTGATGCGTGATGAAATGGAAGTTCATGGAGTTTAATGGGGATTCTGGACCCCCCCTCTCGTTAAAGTCCGGAAGGTGAGGGGGGGTCCGGAAAATTTATGGTTCGTTGATTAAAAGGCATGGGATATGATGGAGGGGCACTGGTGTAATAGGTGCACGAGAGTCTTTTGGGTGGAGTGTGACATAGGACTGGGGTGAGTGGAGTGTGACGTAGGAGGGGGGTGAGTGGGGTAGGACTTAGGATTATTTAATACATGTTTTGTTTTTTTTCTTTTAATATTTTTTATGTTTTGTTTATTATTTGTTCACGTTTTAATTTTTAGTTTTTGTTTTAATTTTATTATATGTTTTTTATGTTTTGTGTATATTTTGTTTTTTAAATTGTTTTATAATGTTTTGAATTTTTATCATTTTTGTTTTATTTCTAATTTATTTATATTTTATTATGTTTGTTTATTGTTTTAATATAATTGTTTATTATATTATATGTTTTGTTTTTTGTTTAATTATTTTATGTTTTTGTATTTTATATTTTAATGATTATATTTGTTTTATTATTATTTAATGTTTTAATAATCCAAAAACTAAAATACTTATTAAACTAATTAATTAATTAATCATTAATTAATCTAGCTTATTAAACTAAATATATTAAATTTTATTATTATTTTAATCTAACTAACCTATTGTTCTTTTTGTTCATCCTAAATCTGATTAGTCACGAATGGTTGACGGGCGAGAGGTAGTCAATGGGGCCACATGACAAGGGAGTGAGGGCGCAACGTGTATGAATGATGAAGCAGGGTGATGGGGGATCGAGCGAAAAGAATGGAGGGAGGAAACAGGATCAACCGAACCATACTTTGTCATCACGACAGAAATGCCAAATCAATAGTCGAAGAATCGAGTTGCCTATAATTATAGGACGCCAACATAGGCTCCACCTAGGGATGGCAGCTTCTTCCTGGAGTGGTGTGAGCCGTGACCCTCACGGTCCGACCGCTCTCACCAGGACCATCTTTTTCACTCAGGCCCGAAGAGCTAATATGCCCTCCAAATCCCATATCGGGACTCTTTGTCACCCACAGGACACTCTATTGATCTCCCGACAATTGTCTCGGGAAATCGAGTTTCACGATATCGTGAACCCTGTGTGCACGTTTTTGTACTAACCAAACCCCGAAACCCGATGTTCAACAGTCAACGCTTCCGGTTGTCGGGGATTTCCCTATCGGGAAATCGACACATAAAGTGTCGCGGTTCACTTGCACTGCAAATCTCCGAACCCCGAACTTCGATGGCACGTGCACTAATTCCGCGCCACGTCACCTCTCTCTCCTCTTTATTGAGAATTGCGGGATCGCGTTTTCACAGGTCGCAATTACTTTGCACGATAAAACCCCAAATGCCGAATCCCGACCTCCCGGGATCTCGTGCCACCTGTCCTTATGATGATCGATGGCTTCGATTAATTCGGGAAATCGCCAATCGCGATTTCAATGAGTATAAAACTCTTGCCTCCGGGAAACTCGATATTCCGAATCCCGATGGCTCTTGATCCCCCGTGCGCCCAAGGAATAAACCTCGCGCAACTTCTCCAAGATCCAATGATCGACGGTTTTTCGCGAATCTCCCCTGCGAACCCTGGCTGTTGATTCTCCTCCTTAGGGATTTCTTCCGCTCCACCGCTTTTCCCAGTTCGAACCTCGCTTGGGTCTGTTCCCACAGTATTTATGAAGGAACTATCCCTCCTGAGCTTTGTCGACTCTGACTCCCTCAGATAATTTATACACGTCTCTAGCGCTCGACCCCAACAACTCTCGAAGTGTTGAGTTCTTTAGATCCTGTGCACTTGCAGCCACAGTAATTCCTACCTTACTTTTCTCAGACTAGCTGCTGAGACTTCAACCTCGGCCTGCACTTCTCCTACATGACTCTAATAACCCAATTCAACTTCTGGGTGAATGAGAATGAGCGTTTAACTATTGAGCCTCATCAACGCACTCTATGCGGATGAATTCAACTGCACTCTATGCAGGAATCTCCTGGCTCAAATAGAGAAAGAATTGAAACTCATTCTCCTCTCTCACAGACTTCAGTTAAACCTATGAAATCACATGCACAACATATTTAAAGCAAATGCATACAAGGAAAACAAAACATTCATGAGCACATAAGCAACATACCCACAGAGAAACAACACCAGACATGAAATTGACTCAAAAGCTCTCTTCTATTAATTCAATTTGTACATGAGTGTTCTCCACAAGTTCTCTGCTTGCTCTTTCTCCTGAATGCTTGATCATCCAGAATAATGTTACAATGTACAAAGGAGGGTGCCTATATTCCGTTTGCCCTCTCGAATTCTACAACTATCAAATCTATAATTAATTTCCTATCTAACAGCATTAAATCTAATAAATGCCTTCCTATCTACTAAGGACGAGAGCTTAAAGGCTCAAGGTCCATTACATATACAAAATGCGCTTCTTTATGAATACTTTCATTAAAGAGCGGCGCAACAATTTCCAAAGCATTTCAAAATTGGTATAGGCGTTGTCCAGCTGTCTTTTCTTCTCAACGCGTTGGCTCGCTTGATGAGTGAGCGATGCTCCTGCATCATACTCCTCGGCTTGAAAAGTTTCATGGGCTCATGTCCATGAGCTCATGCACAGTCTGCCCATGCTTCTGTATTGTCGCTTCATTCTCCCATCTAGCATCCTCCACTGGGTGGTTCTTCCATTTCACTAGGTACTCGAAATACGGCTTTCGCCTGGTCTTCCTTCCCACTCGCTTGTTCAGTATGCACTCCATCTGCGACTTCTCTGCAACTGGTAACTGCTTCTGCCACTGGATTACTGGTTCCTCAGTTCCAGCTTCTTCTTCATCAGCCCTATATGGGTATAAATATGAAACATTAAAAATCGGAGATATCCCGATGCCATTCGACAACTCAATCTCGTAAGCATTTTCTCCAAATTTTCTCAGGACTCTGCATGGTCCGATTTTCTTCATCTTGAGCTTGTTATATGTTCCCCTTGGGAACCTTTCTTTCCTTAGATGTGCCAGAACAAGATCGCCAACTTCGAACTGAAGCTATCTCCGATGTTGATCTGCTCTACGCTTATACTCTTGATTTGACTTCTGCAGTCGCTGCTTCACCCTAGTGTGAAGTTCCTCCATCGCCTCAGTGAATTCTGCTGTGCTCGCGTTGCTAGTCGCACTCTGTTCTGACTCTCTGAGTTCATAAACTCCCCTCAGTTGTGTTCCATACACAATCTGAAATGGACTCTTGCCTGTACTCTGATTCAGTGAATCGTTGTACGCAAATTATGCCTGTGGTAAAATGTTGTCCCAGCTGCTATGGTGCTTTGTCACCAAGCTTCTCAGCAAGTCTCCAAGACTTCTGTTGACCACCTCTATTTGTCCATCTGTCTACGGATGGTAAGATGAACTAAACACCAAGTTAGTCCCTAGCTTCTTCCTATGAACTTTGTATCCTTGTCCGAGACTATGCTTCTTGGCAATCCATGCAATCTAACGATTTCTTTGAAAAACAAGTTTGCGATGTGCGTCGCTTCGCTGGTCTTCTGACACGGTATGAAATGTGCCATTTTAGAAAACCTGTCCACCACCACAAAGATGGAATCAACCCCTCTTTGCGTCCTCGGCAAACCCAATACAAAATCCATGTTGATTGCCTCCCATGGCCTCTCGGGTATGGGCAATGGTTGATAAAAACCCGTGTTATGTTTTCTCCCCTTCACGTGTTGACAAATCCTGCATCTGTCAACAAATCGTTTAACATCTGCTAGCATGCCCAGCCAAAAATATGATTCGCTCATCTTTGCGAATGTTTTATCGTGACCAAAGTGCCCTGCTAATCCACCACTATGCTTTTCCTTCACCAAATTCTCCCTCATGGAGCAAATTGGAATACATAGTTGATTGCCTCGAAACAACAATCCATCCTAGATAATGTAGTCTATCCAAGGACTTCGATCTCTGAGAACTAGATTCTCAGCTGCTTCGTATGATTCTCCGAAGTCTGCATCTCCTGCGTACATGTCCTTCAGATTTTAAAAACCCAAGGTCTTGACTTTGAACTCCTGCAACAACAAACATTTCCTGCTCAAAGCATCAGCCACTTTGTTAGCAGTTCCTAAAATGTGTTTAATCACAAACGTGAAATTTTGCATGTACTCTACCCATTTTGCATGTTTCTGGTTCAACTTCTCCTGTTGACTCACAAACTGCAATGCATGATTGTCGTTGTACAATACAAATTCCTTGGGTATCAAGTAATGCCTCCACTTCTTTAAGGCATGTATGATGGCATAAAACTCTTTCTCATATGTGGAGTATTTCATCTTTGCATCATCCAGCTTCTCGCTGAAATATGCCACAGGTTTGTCATCTTGACTCAAGACCCCTCCTACGGCATACCCACTGGCATCACATTTCACCTTAAATGTCTTCTGGAAATCAGGCAACACCAGAATTGGTTGCTCTGTGATCTTCCGCTTCAACATATTGAAGCTCTTTTCGGCCTCTGCTGTCCAATGAAAAAATTTATGTCGCTTCTTCATAGTGTCCATCATTGCTGTGCTAACTCCACTAAAATTCCTAATGAATTTCCTGTAGAAACTAGCCAAACCATGAAAGCTTCTCACCTCGAAAACATTTCTCGGTGATGGCCAATTTTTTATCACTTCCACCTTCTCAGGATCCATCTTCAATTCATTCGCCGATATGAAAAAACCCAAATAAATGAGCTTTGTCTTCATGAAGGAACATTTCTTCATGTTGACCAACAGCTTCTCCTGCTGTAGTCTTCTCATCACAACAGCCAAATGTCTCAAATGTTCAGCCTTCGTCTTACTGAAAATCAATATGTCATCCAGATATACGACAACGAATTTCCCGATGAATTCCCTCAGGACTTCATTCATCAGTGTCATAAAAGTGCTTGGCGCGTTTGTCAAACCAAACGACATGACCAACCATTTGTACAAACCTTCATTTGTTTTGAATGTTGTCTTCCATTCATCACCCTCTCTCATGCGAATCTGGTGATATCCGCTCTTGAGATCAATTTTCGAAAAATAATTTTCCCCACTCAGGCAATCCATCAGATCATCCATTCTCGGCAGTGGAAATCTGTACCTGATGGTAATCTTGTTTATCGCTCTAGAGTCTGTGCACATTCTCCAACCTCCATCCTTTTTTGGACTTAGTATTGTCGGAACAGCACACAGACTTAGACTCTCTCTGACCAGTCCTTTGTCCAGCAGATCCTGTACCTACCTTTTGACTTCCTCATTTTCCTGAGGCGTCAACCTGTATGCTGCCTTATTCGGAAAACTTGCTCCTGGTATGAGGTCAATGTGATGACTCACACTCCGCATTGGTGGCAACGAATGAGGTAGTTTGTCCATGATGATGTCAGGGAACTCTCCTAGCAGTTCCTAAATCTCCTCTGGAAAGTCGTCCACTCTTGTGCTAGTCAGGACAATTCTTGGCTTCCTGACCACAAAGAATTGTGGATCTTCATTTTTCTCCATCACTGTGAGAAGCTCCTTCCCACTCATGAGAAGTATCGTGTTGCTAACTTCCAGCTTCACTTCCTTATCTTTTATCGGAAGCAACGTATGTGACCTCCCATCCTTCTCCAGGGTATATGTGTTCATCCTCCCATCATGAACAACATTTCGGTCGTACTGCCATGGTCTACCCAATAATACATGACAGACATCCATGGGAATGACATCACACATAATTTTATCTTTATATTCACCCATTTTAAATTCAACCAAGCATTGTCTGGTAACACTTACTTGGTGTCCTTTCTGTAGCCATGATACTTTGTATGGGCTAGGGTGATTGGTCGTTTCCAGCTCCAACTTTTCCACCATCTCGGTCGAAATGAGATTGTCGGTGCTTCCGCTGTCCACAATGACCTTGCATTTCCAGCCCTTGGTCTTGCACGTGGTCTTGAACAGTCTGCATCTTTGAGCTATGTCCTCCACCTCTTTCTCAGGTGTCAAAAGGACTTTATGCACCGTTAGTGACTTCCCACTTCCGGTGTCCTCATCCTCAACACCACACCTCTGTGCCTTAGTGATGTGAGCTTCTCCTCTATCCGGTTTCCTGTCTGGACAATCAACGGCTTTGTGTTCGTCCTTTCCACATGTAAAACATGTGATGATTCCTCCTCGTCCTCTTCCTCTACCTCTAGTACGAGGAAAAGTGTTCACGTCAGCATATCCACCACCCTGCTCTGTATGTTGCCTCCTCGGCTCAGCATATTGATGTCTTTGCTGTGAGGTTCCACCTCTCTCAATCCTATCCTAAGGTTTCTTCCATTCCTCCTTGTGTTTCTGGGTTCTTTCTTGGGCAACCGCCTTGCCTCTGGGCTGACTCCTGCCTCGCCCTCGCTGTCCCTGCTTGCGGCTCAACTTCTCCTTGGATTTCAGAGCCAATTGGTAAGCATCTTCCACCGTCCTGATGGTTAGCATGCTTAACTCATCTTGAATGTCATATCTTAAACCATTCAAGTATCTCGCCACCTTTTCATCATCGCTCTCCCGATGACCTTCTCTGATATTGAGTCTATAAAAATCCTCGGTGTACTCCTTCACTGTCATCAACTTCTATCTCATATTCTGCATTCGCCTGAACAGAGTGATCTGGTAATCTCTAGGGATGAATTTTTCTTTCATCTTCGCGATCATCTGGTCCCAGCTCTTGATCTTCTGTTTTCCTTTGCAGCGCCTATCAGTCTGCAACTCATCCCACCATAATGTTGCATGTCCTTTCAACTTTGTAACAACATGCCTTATCTTCTTGTCCTCTTTGATATCCTCGTAATCGAAGTAGGTATCAAGTGCTCGGATCCAATCCAACAACTCTTCTGCATCCAGATTCCCCTCGTAAGCTGGAATGTCCATCTTGGTCTTGGAACTTATCCTAGAAATGGCTCTGATCAACCGTTTTGTTGATGCGTCCTCTGCTGTGACCTCTCCTTCATCATGTCCAGCTTCTTCTTCCACCTCGGAGTCACTGAACTCTCCAGCGCCGACTCTGCATCTCTGCGCTGTCTCCATCTCCTCAAGCCTTGCTCGAAGATCTCTCATCTGGCGCTCCATCTTTGGGTTTCCTGCTGGCCTACCCCTTCTTCGAGCATCCCTGTCTTCTCAATCAGGCGACTACCTTTCTCTTCTGGGCGGCATGATTAATCCTTGTCTCTGCTACAGAAAGAAAAGATACTCCAGCTCTGATACCACACTGGTGCGAGCCATGACCCTCACGGTCCGACCGCTCTCACCAGGACCTTCTTTTTCACTCAGGCCCGAAGAGCTAATATGCCCTCCAAATCCCGTATCAGGACTCTTTGTCACCCACAGGACACTCTATTGATCTCCTGACAATTGTCTCGGGAAATCAGGTTTCACGATATCGCGAACCCTGTGTGCACGTTCTTGTACTAACCAAACCCCAAAATCCAATGGTCAACAGTCAACGCTTCTGGTTGTCGGGGATTTCCCTATCGGGAAATTGGCACATAAAGTGTCGTGGTTCACTTGCACTACAAATATTCAAACCCCGAACTCCGATGGCACGTGCGCTAATTCTGTGCCACGTCACCTCCTCTCTTCACTTTATCGGGAATCACAGGATCGCGTTTTCATCGGTCGCAATTCCTTTGCACGATAAAACCCCGAATTTCGAATCCCGACCTCCTGGGATCTCGCGCCACCTATCCTTATGATGATCGGCGGCTCCGATTAATTCGGGAAATTGCCAATCGCGATTTCAATGAGTATAAAACTCTTGCCTCCGGGAAACCCGATATGCCAAATCCCGATGGCTCTTGATCCCCCGTGCGCCCAAGGACTAAACCTCGCGCAACTTCTCCAAGATCCAATGATCGGTGGGTTTTCGCGAATCTCCCATGCGAACCCTGGCCGTTGATTCTCCTCCTTAGGGATTTCTTCCGCTCCACCGCTTTTCCCAGTTCGAACCTCGCCTGGGTCTGTTCCCACAGTATTTATGAAGGAACTATCCCTCCTGATATTTGTCGACTCTGACTCCCTCAGAGAATTTATACACGTCTCTCACGCTCGACCCCAACAGCTCTCGAAGTGTTGAGTTCTTTAGATCCTGTGCACTTGCAGCCACAGTAATCCCTGCCTTACTTTTCTCAGACTAGCTGCTGAGACTTCAACCTCGGCCTACACTTCTCCTGTACGACTCTAATAACCCAATTCAACTTCTGGGTGAACGAGAATGAGCGTTTAACTATTGAGCCTCATCAACGCACTCTATGCGGATGAATTCGACTGCACTCTATGCAGGAATCTCCTATCTCAAACAGAGAAACAATTGAAACTCATTCTCCTCTCTCACAAACTTCAGTTAAACCTCTAAAATCACATGCACAACATATTTAAAGCAAATGCATACAAGGAAAACAAAACATTCATGAGCACATAAGCAACATACCCACAGAGAAACAACACCAGACATGAAATTGAATCAAAAGCTCTCTTCTATTAATTCAATATGTACATGAGTGTTCTCCACAAGTTCTCTGCTTGCTCTTTCTCCTGAATGCTTGATCATCCAGAATAATGTTACAATGTACAAAGGAGGGTGCCTATATTCTGTTTTCCCTCTCGAATTCTACAACTATCAAATCTATAATTAATTTCCTATCTAACAACATTAAATCTAATAAATTCCTTCCTATCTACTAAGGACGAGAGCTTAAAGGCTCAAGGTC
Source organism: Picea engelmannii (assembly GCA_009831015.1). Taxonomy (NCBI): domain Eukaryota; kingdom Viridiplantae; phylum Streptophyta; class Pinopsida; order Pinales; family Pinaceae; genus Picea; species Picea engelmannii. The sequence goes on along the minus strand of ML803836.1, from coordinate 6,633 downwards.
CATTACATATACAAAATGTGCTTCTTTATGAATACTTTCATTAAAGAGCGACGCAACAATTTCCAAAGCATTTCAAAATTGGTATAGGCACTGTCCAACTGTCTTTTCTGCTCCATGCGCTGGCTCACTTGATGAGTGAGCGATGCTCCTGCATCATGGAGGTGTCAAGAACCACAGACTTGTGAATCATGCAGACCGGTGCTTTATCCATTGGGCTGATCCCAAAGTCTTATTCTGCAACCTGTACCTGTTTTGATCTTGCAACTGAAACCAAATTAAAATAAACACTGCTGAAAAAGAAATGCTTGGGATGCTGAGCTTATTCACAACTGCTACCTACCCTACACTACTAACGATTTCATCGTTCTAAATGAAACAATAATGCCAATGCATCCAATCAAGTAGCTTCTGAGACAAATTGATTGCTTGACTTCTTGTTAGCACAGCGAAAAGCGCAACTTGACCTTTTGCCCATCGACTCAAAATTGCAAAGTGAAAAATCCGCTGCCCAAAACATGAATGATCTTTATCATAGAGGCCTCGACAATCTTGGAAAAAAAAAGTAATGTCAGAGAAAGATTGAGGCTCCACAGTGAGAAAATCCTCCATATAGGTAGCTACAGGATCAAGGTAGAAATGACATGCTCCTTGATTCTTGGATGGAAGCTCTGGCACTGTATCTACGTTATTTTCATCCTTATGCATTTCCTGACATGGCTGCAACTTTCCTGATGAGTTTTGAACTGATTCTTCTGCTGAACACACCACTGTAACTGACTGTCTAATCATATCCCTATCATAGCAACTTTTTATCTCATGACTGGTGAATGAAGAATGATTTTGACCACACAGACCATCCAACCGATCAGCTATTGGATCCTGAAAATATTGACAAGACTGCTGCATTGATTCAAATGATATTCCTGACCTTTTATGTATTTATCCTTCAACTCTTGCCCAAGACTCTCTCTGAGATTTTTTGTCTCTTCCCCATCGCTGTCATGACTGTTGCGCAATGGCTGATTGTCGCATCTGAACGGTAAATGATCTTCTTCCTGCCAATGACATGTTGTCGGTTTCTCTAAACAGTGAACCTCTATTTCAGCTTCATGATCATCATCATATTGATCCCACTTGGGTGGACAATCCAAGTAAGGAATGTCATCAAACATGCACATCATATCAGCTGGTTGTTCCTCTACAAGTTGAGATGGAGCTTCATCTTTGACTGTGCTGTGAATTGAATACATGAATGAATCATTATTCAAACCATGGTACCCATGATGAGAAGAAAAATGTTTGGGGACTAGGACCGTGTCTTTCTCTGAAATCAATGGAACATGATGTCTTTGGATAGCAAGCTCATATTTTATGTTAATCTTCTGCATCAACTTTTCCATGGTACTGGCCAAAATATCCAGTTTAGCTTCTGATGACTTCAGCTGCTCCATTTCTTTATTCTTTAAATTTGACCTCTTGATCAACAAGTTGGTCTCCACATCAACTGCAATGTTCTGCATTTCTTCAAGGCTTGCAGTGTTCCTTTCTCTTAATTGGAATGCCATTTCAGGATCAAAAACTTCTGGGAAATGCAATTTAGCCAAACCAGGAGGCGGCCTTACATCCATAGGTATGGAATGATACACATCATTGAATCTGGTTGAGAACTGTTGTACTATCTCCCCTGGCTTTCTTTTCAAGTGGTCATACTCTTCTAGGAGGAGGAAAACATTTCCCATGACCACCCACCTATCCAATAAAACTTGTATGAACTGCTGGAATTTTCTGATGCTTGCAACTAGAAGGTTCTTAAACCAATCTTTAACTTTACCTCCCAGAGACAGGGAAAACATTCTGATGCAGACATCATCTTCTTCTACCTCAAAGAGGTCAAGAAAATCCTCAAGACTTTGGATATGCTTTTCAACAGTAATATTGGCATTCTCTCCATCAAACCTGGGCAGATTATTAATGTAATTGACAGGGAGGTCATGGAGAATAGGAGACAAATCTAGAGGCTTGTATCTTTCTGGGACTTTTGCAAGAACAGGAGATGAAGAAAGAGGCTTACAACCATCCATAGTTTTAGCAAGAGTAGGAGGCAAAGCAGGAGGCTTATGTCTCACTAGGGTTTCTACAGGTGCATCTAGGATGTGCACAGGTGTATGAGTATGCCCATAATATACAATTTGGGATATGATCTCTTGAGACTCATCCATTGACTGGTGGTCAAAGTAATCTTCAACAGTATACTTTTGATCAGGCTTAGAAAAAGACAAGACATAATTGCAGATAAAACCAAAGATGTCTTGAATGCAATTTGAGCTTGAGTACCTGGTCTTTCTAGGCTGCTTGGCCATACTTTAGGTTCTTCCTCCAGTGGAGTCTTCGAGTTGGCACTGTCTGGAGCTGTTTGGAGTCGCCAGGTGAATGACCTCAGCCTTCTTGTGTCTAGCCACTGTCCACCATCAGTGATCAGATCTGAATCTTTGAAGTGTACTACTGGGGAGAGTTCCCCAGTGGATTCGCCATTCTGTTAGCGCTTTGTAATTTTCCCAAGGCTGTAAGGCAGTCATAGAGGCAACATCAAAACCACTTCAAGTCTTGGATCTAGCCCTCCAAGACTCAGAGAGGGATCTCTCTGTATGATATAACTCTGTTTTAATAAATATTAGGCTAGCTATGAAAGTATGGGTTTGGGGTTTTTGAAAATATTTAGATGAGGATGTGGTTGACGAGTTTCTCAGATCACCATTGGGCTATGGGGTCGGTGTATAAGACAATGATCAAATCAAATCTAGAGGTAAATGTCTCCACAGGGCAAGATAGTAACAACTGTTGGATCGAATCAAGTTTAAAGGGTGTCGATTTGAGGAAGAAAAGGGGGAGGAAAAACTAAGAAAATGAGCAGTTAAGAATTCATAGACTGAGTTTTAGAAGAAAACATAAAGATTATTGAAAAATTTGGACAAAGAGTATGCACGCATAAATTCTCGTCCATTAACTATTTTTCAATAATAAGAAATGAAAATGCTTGAATGATAGAAGAAAGATAATTAAAAATAGACAAGGGACACACCACCAACACTCTACACGAGAATCCTGTAAATCATTTCCTCCATCACTGATTTGTCATTCCAAAATTACAGAGAAACCTCCTGAAGTAACAAGGCCCACAGTCCAGCCAAAAAGGGCCAAAATCCTTCCACAGGTCGAACCTGTTTACATTAAAATCCTCTAAATAAATAGGATATATCATACCAATAATTTTCGGAAGTCGTTTTAACCGCCTCGGCCAAAAATAGCCACCACTCCCACAAAATTTGGAGTTTTCTGCCATGAAAGACGGAGCGGTTTCTGCGAAAAAGGGGTCCGAACAGACGTGATTTTATATTGAACGATGACACCTGGGAGAAAAATGAAGGAGGTTATTGTAGATGGGCATGTTCTAAGAAAAAAGGTCCTTCGGTTTCGCCAAATTCGTCCCCAGCTGGCTGTAACAGCTCCTGCAAGATCGGGACTGTAACGGAAAATTGAGAATCTGGAAAAATGGGCCTCGAAGATGCCTTCTATGCTCCCTGCTCGTAGCTCCATTGCAAAAACTGAGAGAGGTTTTTGTTATTTAGTCTGTGCTGAGAAAACACCTCTCTCGGAGTTTTAAAATCCATCTTTTTTTGCCCAAAAATCGATCTGAAAGAGGACGTGGTAAAATGGGCAAAAATGGCAAGAAACAGGAAAAAGTGGTTTTTTTTCAAGGAAAGCGGTATTCCGGACCCCCCCCTCTCGTTAAATTCCGGATGGTGAGGGGGGGTCCGGAATTTTTATGGGCCGTGGATTTTTTTTGATGTGATGCATGATGAAATGGAAGTGCATGAAGTTTAATGGGGATTTCAGACCCCCCCTCTCTTTAAAGTCCGGAAGGTGAGGGGGGGGGTCCGGAAAATTTATGGTTCGTTGATTAAAAGGCATAGGATATGATGGAGGGGCGCTGGTGTAATTGGTGCATGGGAGTCTTTTGGGTGGAGTGTGACGTAGGAGTGGGGTGAGTGGAGTGTGACGTAGGAGGGGGATGAGTGGGGTAGGACTTAGGATTATTTAATACATGTTTTGTTTTTTTTCTTTTAATATTTTTTATGTTTTGTTTATTATTTGTTCACGTTTTAATTTTTAGTTTTTGTTTTAATTTTATTATATGTTTTTTATGTTTTGTGTATATTTTGTTTTTTAAATTGTTTTATAATGTTTTGTATTTTTATCATTTTTGTTTTATTTCTAATTTGTTTATATTTTATTATGTTTGTTTATTGTTTTAATATAATTGTTTATTATATTATATGTTTTGTTTTTTGTTTAATTATTTTATGTTTTTGTATTTTATATTTTAATTCTTATATTTGTTTTATTATTATTTAATGTTTTAATAATCCAAAAACTAAAATACTTATTAAACCAATTAATTAATTAATCATTAATTAATCTAGCTTATTAAACTAAATATATTAAATTTTATTATTATTTTAATCTAATTGACCTATTGTTCTTTTTGTTCATCCTAAGTCTGATTATTCACGGATGGGTGATAAGCGAGAGGTAGTCAATGGGGCCACAGGACAAGGGAGTGAGGGCGCAACGTGTATGAAGGATGCAACAGGGTGATGGGGGATCGAGTGAAAAGAATGGAGGGAGGAAACGAGATCAACCGAACCATACTTCATCATCACGAGAGAAACGCCAAATCAACAATCGAAGAATTGAGTTGCCTATAATTATAGGACGCCAACATATTGATAAGTTAGCTGATTCAATATTTTTTATAGTTCTTGTCTCTAATGATGGAAATAAAATTGTTGTGTTAATGTGTGATTAATGATTAGAGCTAGGAAACTATTTTTCTCGCCATCGTTTTATTGCATGTATTTTTTCTTTCAATAATTGAAATACCAACAAGTTAATGTATTAGTACTAGGCTTGTCACAGGTGTGAAAATATTTTTCTGCATGCTTGAGCACAAGGGTGATCCCAAGATTATCCTTCTTCAGTAGTTAATATTTCCCCTTTTACCAGCTGGTTTATACCAACACACATATTTTTATCATACCCATCTAGTAAAAGTAAATACAAAAAGAGAACGTTTAAACTAAAGGAGGAATTTTCATAAGAATATACCATGTCAATCACTACGTAAAGCCCATCGATTATTTGGCTGGATTGACAGATATGGAGAACCATTCCACTATCAAACGCTGCAGAGTCTAATTAGGCCTCGATGGCGGGTTTGGTTCTTTCTGTTGAGTTAAATGGATTTAGGACCCCTCAACAGAATTGGCGCTAGAAGGAGGGCTTGAATGAATGAATGCCTAACAATATTTCTGATATAATATTTTACATAGCCTATATATTCAAAACAACCCACATGCATGGCTAGTCATTCTCAAGACAACCCACATACATTCAGTACTTCTGAAATAAGTAACTCACCCCAGTAAGAGGAAGAACATTTATTCCCTGAAATACCTTACACTCTTTCGAATGAGGAGTTGATCCAGTTCAGAATAATCACAAGAGCTTATGCCTAAAAAATTGGAGCACTACCGTTAGCTCCGTTACTTCATCGTAGAAATAAAGTAAGCATACCAGTGGTCGATACCACTGACCATGTTTTTTTTCACACAGTAGAAGACCTGATAGATTTTTCCCTCACCGAGATCTAACATCCCCTTAATCTAATCCTTGAAACACCAGCTGGTAACTTCTCTGAGCCCAACAATTTTGAATTTGACGAGGAAGGGTTTAACTCAGAACGCTCAGCTTCAGAGTCAGATGACATGGAGGATAACAATGATCATGATGAAGAAAGTGGAAACTCACCTCGGAATAGTCAACCTTGGTTGTCCAGATATGCTCTGACAATCCCCGAATGAGTACATAACCTTCGCCAACATCCAGAAAAGTTACTCCCTAAATTTGACCCTGAAACCTCATGATTATTTGAAGACCATATCAAAAAATTCATACTAGCTATTACATTGATGAATTTTCAACATGAAGACATATTTTGCAGGATTTTCTCCTATACCTTTGAGAATTCATCCTCTAAGTGGCATTTTAACTTTCCTGTAGGGTCCATAACTAGTTGGAAGAAGTTTCAAAAGGATTTTTTAGACAAATTTACAGAAGAAACCACTACAGGAGCTTTGATGGCTGAGTTGTTTTCCGCCACCATGAGTTCAAAAGAAAAGGTTAAAGACTTCAATCAACGATTCACCACTATCTTGAAAAAATTTCAACATGAAGGTAAACCCACTCAGGAGTTGCAAATCGAAGTATACACTAATTCTCTCCCTGCTTCTATTTCCATGTTTGTAAAAAGGGTTACAAGCATACCCTAGCTGACGATTTCAAGGAAGACAAAACAATTGAATTCCAAATGAAGGGATGCAAAGAGGGCTAGGTCTCACTAGTTAAGAAGTAATCTCAACCTCCACCTAGGAGAGTGTTATCACTGAAATTTCGTCCGCACAGGGCGACAAGAACTCCGCATCATCAGCACAGAAAAACAGGCATTCATGGCACAAGGATTAATTCCACAGCACAGCAAAAGGGCCAAAACTATACAAAAATGGCTAAAAAATT
>ML803835.1:120747-136576 GCA_009831015.1 Picea engelmannii | reverse complement strand
CTTGCCTCCTGTGGAACCCTCTCCTTCTTTCTGGTTTTTAGACCCTTCTCCAGCAATCCTATCATTTCTTTCTTGGTAGAGGATCCTTACCATTTCAGTCATCTCTAAGAAAGCTTTTCTAAATTTTCGTTCTTCCTCCTTGGGATCCATCTCTTCAGGAATTTCCCCTTCTCTTGAAGACATGCTTGAAGCTCCTTCTAAGGCTCTTGGAGGTGGATTTCTGACCCTTCTTGGTTGTGGATTCGTTTGTGCACTAACCAAGCTTCCTTCACCTCTTTGGAGTTTTTGCCTAGTAAGCATGAAAACTTGCAAACAAAATAATTAATCTTTGCACAAAACCAATGTTGAGTAAGAAGACTCTAGCTGCAAAAAGCTCTAAACCTGAGCTCTAATACCATTTGATCTGAAAATGAAAATATTTGTATTGTTGTGCAAATTATTCATTTCCATAAAAATTAAATGTGCAAAGTATTCTATCTTTAAGATTTAATCTTTTTGTGTGAGGGAGTATTGTTTTGTTCTCTGATTCAGTATTTTAAATATGTCTAACACTGCACAATAAATCCATCATAACCACACAGCACATGTTGAGGCAGTTCACCCCTCCTGGGCTACATCTGTTGGGTCCAAGGCTCCCAATGGGCATGTCCTTGATCTATTAATGCTCAAAATGGTGTTACAATGAGAAAAAGGCCAACAAACAGGCCAAACCTGCTGAGGAAACGAATTCAGAGTACAGACAGAAACTGAAAATGACTCTGATATCACCTAAAACAGTGAAAGCTGCTCCATTACAGCTCCTCTTCCCCCAAGGCCCTGATGGCTCCTCAAGCTCCTCTGCCCTAAAAATGGCTGAACGACACCTCTGTTGGCTCTGCAACCTGTTCCATTCGCTCCAGAAGGCTGAGAATAGCCAAAATCGACCAAAATTTCGTGAAGAATGGTTTCCTGTAGCAAAAGTTATCCCAAAAACTAACTCCCTCCTCTTTTCCCAAAAAAAACTCCACCAACATACTAGTAGCGGGAGTTAGCCTAGCTAAAATTAGCAAAACGCGCCAAAAGAGGCGAACTCCGCCCAAAACATGCCAACCGTTAGCATTTAACTTAAATGGTTGATGTGGTCACATGTCCTCCGACTAACCCGTCGACTTCAAAGGTTTTGAAACCACGTTTGTAATCCGTGGCACATAACGGTTATAACCAATGCAATGTGAACGCAAAGGTGGCAATCCGTGGCAGTTAACCGCGTATAAATGAACGGTGCCATTCCGCAATCAACGGGGGTTAAAGCCAAGGTTATGGCTCGTGGTCCTGTGCCAAAACGGGGGTTTGTCCTTAGGGGCTGGTCCCCTTTTTACCGCCCCTCCTAACAGGTGTCCAATTCTTAAACAAAAAGCGCCCTTTTCATTGTAAGTACCACCACTAGCCCGGGTGGTTAGTACGCGGGGCTCCCTTGTAAATGACCCACGATCGAATCCTGTGGTTTCTCTTTGTTGCGCGCTCCAAAAAGGTTTTTAAATTAATGCCAGGTGGCGGCCTCCGCACCCACCAAATTTTTTGTTTAAAAAAAACCATATGTATATATGTTTTTGGTTTTTTTATTTCATTATATATATATTTTTTGTTTTTTAATGAAATAAGGGATATTCTGACTTGGATAAATTTCACATGCAGAGTCGGTTTTGCATGTCGTTCGCGGCAACAGGATCGTATCAACGAGACCTATCCATTCGTTCCAACTTCAACCATTTCTGAGCAATTTCAATTTTGAGCATTTTCTCCACTTAAGACATGATCTCCTGATCATCTTGTTGTAGCGTCTAGCTTCGATTGGATGGGCATGTGCATTCCATGGTGATGCGACATGCCTGGATAGTTCCACCTAAGATCGTGGGATTGGTCATGAATTAAGTGTAGGACCCTTCTTGTCATGTATAAACTATGTGATAGGTGTGGTTGAAACTCAACTTTTAAATTTAAGGGTGGGTTGAGCTCCACCATAGATTCTGAAGAGGAAAGAGACTCTGAGACTTCGAGTCTCCGAGGATTTTTTCAGACATGTATAGGAACGACGAAGGGTCGAAGGCCTGATATTCGCGAAGGCTTGGGGAACATTCCTTGTAACCACTCCTCCAGGGGCCACGTCATTGCTAAAGCGTAATGACCTAGGCCATGAAAGTGTCAGGTTGGACAGTACGAAAGAGATGAAGCCATGTGGCGAAGAGGTTGGCCATTGGCCAAAAACATCCCGAAAATTATGGAACACCATAAATCTTGAACCATAACTTGGCTTTGGACAAGGTCATAGTCATTGGAAAGATCTCAGTGAGCACAAGGCAATGGCATCCTCATCTGAGGAATTCATGGAGTTATGGGAAAGTGAAAAATTTATACGCCCATCCCTTAAAAAGCCTACTTAGGGGTCGGGTGTGTGACACTCTCAGTGCATGGGTAGGGAAGGATCTCTATCACCCTCTCCCCTCTCATATAAGAAGGTGCTAGCCAGGACTCCGTTACATATTTCTAACATGAAAGAGGTTGGAAAAGGTTCATTGGATAGGTCAAATGTCACCATCCGGAAAAAATCTTCCCAAAAAACTAAACAAAATTTTGTGGGGGAAATCGAAGGTGGTTTGGCATATTTTGAATCTCCTCAAAGACTTGCTACTGGAAATCAATCCATAGATTTAGTATCATCACATCATGATACTCTCTCGTCCCCAAGGGAACTTAGAGCTTTGACGCTTGCTATGGGAGGCCTGCCATGATCATCTTATCACTAAACCTGTGTGGGGTTGGAGGCGCCCCAAAACCAATAGTTTTCAAATGGTTAATAGTCTCAGTTAAGCCTGACATTATTTTTTTCCAAGAATCTATGTTTGACAGTGGTAGAGCGAAGGATTTCTTTTTAAAATGTTTCCCTAATTGGGATTGTTGTGCGACAGATTCAATTGGTCTTTATGGAGGATTCATCTCGGGATGGAATCCTGCAAAGGCTATTTTGTAGGCTTTTGGTACTCATGTCAGTATTCTATTGGAGGGTAGAGTCAAGGATGTGAAATCTTCGGTGAAGCTATTAAACTGTTACGGCTCATTTGGTTATCAGGTGGTCTTCTGGCAGCCATTGGTTGTCTGTGGTTTCTTAAGTGATGATGATTTAATTATTGGAGGGGATCTAAACCTAACTTTGTCTTCCTGGGAGGTATGGGGGAAGAAAGCTAGAATTGATCCATTGGTATGGTTTTTCTCTCAGTTGTTTACCAGAGCAGGTCTAGTGGATGTTCTGCCCTGTCAGCTCAAACCTACTTGGAGGAATGGGCGTTTGGGTTCTGAAGGTATTTCCAAATGTTTGGATAGAATTCTAGTTTTAGAAAATCTTCTGGAAGAAGTTTGCAGGTTTAGATCTTGGGTTCTCAATGCAAATTTTACAGACCATAATCTCGTGTGTTTACAAATTGTTGGCAATGTCAACAAACCTAAAACACCTTTCAAGTTCAATCATGCTTGGTTATTGGAACCAGGTCTTAATTTGCTTGTGAGGTCTAAATAGAGGGATATGGAGGACTGGCAGGAACCTTCAGTGATGAACACCCTTGTTGCCAAATTAAAAGGTTTAAAAGAAGATGTTATAAAATGGCTAAAAGAAAAGAGACTGAAGTTAAAGGTTGAATTATGTGATTTGGAACAGAAAATTGAGGACATTTATTTCAATTGTCCTTCCTAATTTTTTTTCCAAAAAAGACAAAGATCTTATATCTTGATATGAATTGCTCAGGAATGAGATCCTTAGGCTTGAGGAGGAGGCTTGGCGCCTCAAAAGTAGGGCTATATGGCTACAAAGTGGTGACAAAAATACCAATTTTTTTCACAAATTCACTGAACAACTCAGGGTTATAAATACAATTTGGGAAATAAAGAATTCAGAAAGCGAGAGCAAAACCTCTCAAGCAGATATAGAGGAAGCTACTTTAAATTTCTTCCAGAATATTTATAAGGCTGAGGAGAAAGAAGACATTCAAGTACTACTGCAAGTGGTAAAGGAGGTGCCAATGTTCTTTTTGGACAAGGAAAGGGAGGATCTAGGGAGGCCTTTCACGCTACAAGAAGTGGAGAAAACAGTGGTAAAGATGGCTAGGGACAAAAGTCCCAAGCTTGATGGGTGGACAAAGGAACTTTTACACCATTTTTTTGACATTATCTGTCGAGATCTCCTTCTATTGGTAGAAGAATCTAGGATATCATGTATGGTAAGTGGAGCTTTGAATGCTACATTTGTGGATTTAATCCCTAAGGTTTCAATCCCGATGTCTTTCAATGAATTTCAACTAATTACTTTGTGTGATTTTTCTTATAAAGTCATATCAAAGATTATTGCAAATAGGTTGAAGGATAAATTGGCCTTATGCATTTCAGGAGAACAATTTGATTTTTTAAAAGATAGAGTAATCGTTGATGTTGTAGGATTAGCCTAGGAGTGCATGTATACAGTTAAGTCAAAAAAGACAAAAGCACTTTTTTCTTAAATTAGACTTGAAAAAATCCTATGACAAAGTTAGTTGGTCATATTTGAGATTGATGTTGATTCAAATCGGGATTAAATGGGAAGTGGCACAGTGGATGATGGGATGCGTCACCAGTGAAAATTATGTTTTGTTGGTTAATGGTTCCCCAACATGTTTTTTTAAATGCCATAAGGGTTTGAGGCAAGGATGCCCTCTTTCTCCGATGTTGTTTCTTCTTGTGGTGGAAGGTTTTGGTAGGATGTTGAGGAGGGCTCAGAAAAAGGTCACTTTTCTAGTATAAAAATCACAAAAGGAATTTCAATTACTCATCTATTTTTTGTAGATGATGTGGTGATTATGGGTAAGGGTTCCTTAGGGGATTGGATTAAGTTGAAACAACTCTCATCCTTGTTTTGTTTAGCCTTAGGAATGGAAGTAAACTACCAAAAGTCTTGTTTCCTATACAATTGTATTAAAGAGGAATTACTGATGGAAATTGTTGTGTTATTTGATAGACACTCTGCACACTTGGATCAGGGTATGAAATATCTTGGTTTTTTCTTGAAACCAAATGATTATAGAGATTCAGATTGTTTATGGATTATGCAAAAAATTGAGAAGCGAATTGGGAATTAGGTCTTTCGTTGGATCTCATTGGGAGGAAGGCTGGTCTATTTAAAATTCCTTCTACAAAACATTATGGTTTATTGGTTGAGCCTGCTAAAAGTTCCACATGAAATACTTCATAAAATTAGGCAAGTTATGTTTCATTTTCTTTGGTTAGGAGCTAAGGAAAAGAACGAATTCCATTTTGTATATTGGGAGCAAATATCTTGGCCTAAAGAATTGGGGGGTTGGGGAGTTAGAAACATATTTTGGTTTGCTCGAGCTTTAGCATTGAAAATTCTTTGGCAAGTTTTGTTTGGATGTGGACTCTGGAGTAGGGTGACAAAAATTAAGTATTTAAAAGGGTTGGATGTGGTATTTTGGTTAAATCCAAGACCCAAATACACATCAATCTCAGTTGTATGGAGGTTCTTTATGGAATTTTTACCCTTGTTAAAACTTTGGCTTGTTTGGAATGGGACCAGAATTCTTGTAGGACAAGATCCTTTTGTGGGAGGAGGATATTTTTATATCTTTCTGAAGAACTAATCTTTCATTTGAAGAATTTCAACATTTTCTCCTTTGCTCACATTAGTAGTGCTTCTGACTTGAATACATCATGTACACGTGACTAGCTCTCTTATGAAGATCTTGGTTTGTCTGACGGTATTGTAGTTGAACGGAACAAAATTCTTTTGTGACTTTGTAACAATGGAATAAGGCTCAGAGAGGGAGAGGACAATATTTGTTGGTCCTGGAACCACGTTACAAGAAAGGTGACAAAAAAATTGGCATATGAAGAAATTGTTGGAAAAAAATTGACGATTGATAAGGAATGGTGGTACTTGGCTCCTTGGAGAATAAAAATTCCAAGTAAATTAATCCTTTTCGTTTGGATTTGTTTGATGAATAAAATTCTCACTGGAGAAAACTTTAGGTTGCGTGGGGGGACAGGATCTTCGGTGTGCACACTCTGTTTGGAAAATGAGGAAACAACATAGCACATGTTTTTTAACTGTAGGATTACCAATCTTATTTGGAATGAGGTATGTTCACATATAAAGGTTTATGGTAATTGGAATCTTCTCACATTAAAAGACAATATGCACTCCTGGTTTTTAACAAAGCCATTATTTAGGGAGATTCATTTCTATGTGTTGTGGGGAATTTGGAAGTACAGGAATAAAACCATGCTTGAAAATTATCCCGGTAATGATTTGGGTCTTTTCTCTTGGATTTTTGTTGTTTTTAAAGAATTTCCTAGCCCCACATTGGATGAGAATTTCAGTGTTATGTTAAGCCCTGTATATTTTGATAATAGGCCTTTAGTATTTTTTGAATTGCAAAAGTGTAGAAAGTTTTTGGCGCTAGCATGCTCCTGAAATTGAGTGGTTCTCATCACTTTAAGTTGAATATGGTTGTAGGAACTGGGGCAAATACGAGAGTGGAGCTTTTATCTCTTTGGAGCCTTTTAAAATTTTCTCTTTCTAGAGGTATAACTGAGACGGTGGTGATTGGTGATTCCAAATTTGTTTTGGATTAGTTTCCCGAAAATACCCAGTCGAATGTAATGATTTTGGATCTTAAGTAGAAATTTAGTTGGGTTAATAGCTTCCACATCCACAGGTAGTTTAAGGAAGTTGCAGATCGGTTGTCAAAGCAAGCACTTGGAGATCAACTTGGATGGTTAAGTTTTGAGGAGTTCTTGGGGGACTCTATTATTAGTTCAAAATTAGTTTTCTTTTTTTGAATTTTCTTTAAAATCTAGGGGAGTTGTATTTTTTTTGTCCTCATGCAAGACTTTGAACAATTTTGTATAATGCCCTTCAGGTTGGCTGCCTGTTTTTTTGGATATCAAGTTTTTGTAAGGTTTATGGATAGTTTACGATGACTCTATTGTTCTTTTAAGATGGTTGATAGAATTTATCGCACGATCATCTTCTTATGACTATCTATGTGTATTAGAAAGTTTCATTTGATTCAATTGAATAGAAAGGAACTGCTTTTTCCCTCTGGAAAAAAAAGGCAGACATCATGAAAGGAGATATAACTATAGAAGAGCCAGTCATTCAATAAGTGCTAGCAGATCTCATAGACATCACTCAACTTCTTACTCATCAATGAAATTTTGTGTCTGAAGACTCAATAAGCAATCCAAAAGTGTCTCGTGTTAGACACCAAAGAAGAATACATGAACTAGACAATTTGCAAGGAGAGCTGAGGAAGCTTAAGCCACCATCCTTTGATGGTGAAAGAGAAAGGGAAGGTGATGCTAAAGCCTAATTTCTTGGAATCATGAAGTATTTTTAGTTGCAAAACTACTCATCTAACCTAGAAGCCAGAATTTCCACATACCATTTTCATGGAAAAGTCATTATGTGGTGGGATTAGTTGAAGCAAGTTGAGCACATTAATGAGAGTAGGATCACTTGGAAGCAATTCAAGAAATATTTTCAGAAGGAGTATCTTTCAGAGCACTTCTATGACAAGAGAATGCAAGATTTCTTTGATCACAGGTTGTGGAGCATGACCTTGGTAGAATATGAAAAGAAATTATTGGGATTGATTAAGTATGTAGGGTTTATCAAGGATGAGAAGGTGAAGATATAGAGATTTTTAAGTGCACTTCCATCATTTTATAAGGAGAATATTCAATATGATGAAACCAAAACTTTGACAGAGACCATTAGAAAGGATAAGTACTAGTATGAACAAGGCAGAGGCAGAGGCGGGGAATCTTTGCAGAAGTCTTGGAGGTATAAGAAGAAGGAGAAATCTCATCAGAGAAGGAAGCAATTCAAACCTCCATTCAACATAAATAGTCCAAATACAAATCAACAAGATCAGTCTACTAAGAATGAAACCAAGAGGGAATACTCCTAGGGAAAAGGAGAAGACTACTAATCAAATGTTGGAGATGCAAAGAAGATCACATGTACAAGGGTTACCCTCACAAAGAAGACAAAATGAATACCATGCACAACATCCAAGAAGCTACTACAGTAGAAGACATGGGAAAAAATATTCCAAGAATATATGCAGCCTTAGAAGATCGACAAGTAGAACACCAATCTCATATGTTAGAGGTGGAAGGTAAGATCATTAATCAACATGTTGCTATTTTAATTGATTAAGGAGAAAAACATTGCTACATTGATCCTAAAATAGTGGACAAATTACATTTGGAGAAAAGTAAACTTTAAAAATCAAGTTTGGTTTAGCTAGCCACTGGAACCAAAAGAAGGATCAATGAGATAGTCAGAGGTTGTCCAAGAAATATGAATGGAGTAAAAACAGTTGTTGATATGAATATAATCCCAATAGGATCGTATGATATCCTAATTGGAATGGATTGGTTGAACAAGCATCATGTTGTCCTAGATTGTCAAAACAAAACATTTACATGTCTTGATGAAGAAAGAAAACAGAGCACTGTGAAAGGAATTCCAAGACCCATTCCTATAAGAGAGACTTCATCCTTACAGCTGAAGAGATTTTTTAGAAAAGGTTGTCAATTGTATGAACCTCATGTGGAGAAGACATAAAAGACCAAAGGTCCAAGCCTTGAAGATATTTCGGTATTGCAAGAATTCGAAGATGTATTTCAAGAAATATCAGGATTGTCACCTAAGAGGAGATATATTTCTCTATTGATTTAGTACCAGGAGCGGTCCCACAATCAAAAACACATTATTGAATGAATACACTAGAATTAAGAGAATTACAAATGCAACTGGAATAATTGTTGAAGAAAGGGTACATACGCCCAAGTGTTTCACCTTGAGGAGCACCAATACTTTCTGTTAAAAAGAAGGATGGAACATTGAGGTTGTGTATTGACTTTAGACCGTTGAATAAAGCCATTGTAAATAACAAATACCCTCTACCCAGAATTGATGACCTCTTTGATCAACTAAGAGGAGCAAATATATTTTCGAAGATAGAATTGAGATCAAGATACCACCAGGTAAGAATTAAGGAAGAAGACATAAGTAAGACAACCTTTAGAATCATGTATGGACATTATGAATTTGCAGTGGTGCCATTTGGATTGGTCAACACACTAGTCGTCTTTATGTGCTTAATGAATGTCATATTCAAAAATTATTTGGATAAGTTTTTCTTTGTGTTCCTGGATGGCATACTTATCTATTCTAAATCAGAATAAGAACACAAACATCACTTGAGGTTGGTACTACAAGTACTAAGGGAACATCAAATTTATGCCAAGCTAAACAAGTGTTCTTTTTACCAAGAAGAGATCCATTATTTGGGGCCCATTATTTTAGAACAAGGTATAGCCATAGATCTAGAGAAGATTGAAGCCATTAGAGGATGACCAACACCAAGAAATGTTTCAGAAATCAAAGCTTTTATGGGATTGGTCGGATACTACACGAGATTTATAGAAAGGTTCTCTAAAATTGTTTATCCTATCACTTATTTACAAAAGAAATGAATTAAATTTGAAAGGACAACAAAGTGTGAAGAGAATTTTAATTTGTTGAACGAATTACTTACTAGTGCACCTATTTTAAAGATTGTTAACCAAAATGAGAATTTTGTGGTATGTACAAATGCATGCAAAGAAGGACTTGGTGGAGTCCTCACTCAAAATGGATTTGTCATTAGTTATAAGTCTATAAATCTTAAATAACATGAGAGGAATCATGCCACACATGATTTGGATCTTGATTGCATAGTTCATGCATTGAAGATGTGGATGTATTATCTCATGGGAAATAAATTTGAATTAAAAACAGACCATAGTGGTTTGAAATATCATTTTAAACAACCAAATTTAAATGTTAGATGGACAAGATGGCTGGAATTTTTAAGTGAGTATGACTTTGACATCAAACAAATCAAGGGAAAGGAGAATAAAGTTGATGATGCACTCTGCAAAAGAGTACATCTCATGAATACTACAACAATTAGTATGCATCAATCAAATTTAAAGAGAATAATTTTAGATGTTGTTGTTATAAACCAACATTACCTATAGGTAAAAGAAAGTCTACAGTAGGAAAATGTACAATAGAAAATTAAAGAGTATGAGATTAAGGAATATGGATTACTTATGCATAAAAACACAATTTATGTTCCTAGTTCCGGAGAACTTAGGAATTTGGTGTTAAAATAAATGCATAATGTTCCATATCGGACATCCCAGTTACCAAAAAATAATTGCAGCAGTAAGAAGCCAATTCTTTTGGCCTAAGATGAAGAATGATGTTGTTGATTACATTGCCAAATGCATGGAATGTCATAGAGTGAAAGTTGAGCACATACACCCAATGGGTTTGCTACAACCATTGTCAATTCTAGAAAAGAAATGAGAAGTGGTAACCATTGATTTTATAACTATGTTGGCCAAGAAAACAAGACAACATGATTCAATAATGGTAGTTGTGGATAAATTAAAAAAGGTTGCTCATTTTGTTCCTGTGAAAATGACTCATACAACAACTAATATTGCATAAATTTACATGAGGGAAATTGCTAGGTTGCATGGAATACCTAAGTCGATTGTCTCGAACAAAGATACAAATTTTACTTCAAATTTCTAGAGGGGATTATTTAAAGGATATGGTACAAATATGAACTTTAGCACAACATACCATCCATAGTCAGATGGGCATACCGAGAGAGTCAACCAAGTGATTGAGGACATGCTGGGAATGCATGTGATGGATAATCCATCTAAGTGGGAAGATTACTTGCATTTGGTTGAGTTTTCCTATAATAATGGGTATCAAGATTCATTGAAGATGAGTCATTTGAAGATTTGTATGGTAGAAAATGCAATACTCCAGTGAGTTGGGACAACCCGTTAGACAGAGTAGTACTTGCGTCAAGGATATGGAAGACTAGATGGTTAAAATTAAGCAGAAATTGGAAGCAGCATAAGATAGGAAGAATAGTTATGCAGATAAGAATAGGACAACTAGAGAATTTAAAGTGGGAGAGCATGTGCTTTTGAAAGTGAAGCCCAAGAAAAGCTCATTGAAATTGGACAGTTGTACAAAGCTAGCAACCAGATTCTGTGGTCCATTTGAGATATTGGACATAATAGGTTCAGTTGCATACATGCTTGCATTGTCTGCTTCAATGAATGTGCATAATTTATTTCATGTCTCTTTGCTAAAAAAGTATGCACATGAATCCTAGCCATGTTATTAATTGGAATTTGATTTAGGTGGAGCCATAAGGAGACTTTTAGGTCCAATCGGTGTGCACATTGGACATAAAAGTCAAAATGCTCCAGAATCGAGTCATAGAACTGGTAAAAGTTTAGTGGACCTGATACGGTCCTGAAGATGCTACTTGGGAGCATGAAGATGCCATGCGGGTAGAGTACCCACAAATTTTTGAAGAATTTTGAAATGTTGATTTTTGTTTTGTGTATGCACCAAGGACGGTGCAAAAATAAGAGGGAGGAGAATGTAATACCCAGGTTTGTGTCTCTAAATTAATAATGTATTTTGTTTATTTGATAAAAGGCAGTGTTTAAACAATCAAAATAGGTCGAAGTTCCTAGGAAATGTAATTCTTTTATCATTATTAATAATACAATACATCGTTGGTGGCAAGATGGGAAAGGACAAAACTTATAAGGGGCTATGATACCACGAGAGAGGGGGAAAGATGAGGGGCTAAGCCTTTACATTTTTAAATTATTTTTATTTTACCCACCTTGGAATATTAGAGAGAAAGAGGGGGCTACGTGAGTTTCTTGGGGGAAGGCCACTTTATGCTTTTGATATTTAATCCTTGTTCTTGATTGTCTTGGGGGTTGACCATTCATTCTCACTCATTGAAATCATTTTTGAAGTCCTTCCTATATAATTCACTATTTTGTCACTCACTCAGTCACTCATCTAGTGCGCATATTTTGCAGGTAGCTGCAGTTGCAAGGAGGAGAAAGAGGCACATGATCAGTGTTGGATTATCTTTAGTGTTTCGGTCTTTATCTTGGCATTGTATTGGCAATCTATATTGAGGAAGTTTTTGTTGGGTTTTCTCCTCCATGAGGGTTTCCCAGGATAAAATGTTGTGTACCTTGTGATTGTGTTTCTCTCAGTGATCCTGCTTATGCTATTATTGTCGAGTAAATTGAAAAGAACTTAATAGCAACTCTAAATTTAACATTGTTTCAGAGCTAAACTGAGTAAAGCACCTTTCATTGGGTAACCAAAAACATCATTGTTATCGTACAAGAAAATTAGTTCTTTTATTGGAAGGGAATTTATGACTAAAAACCATATAGGGAAGTGCGCCCTAGCCTAGAAAACTCATTGGCAGCTTGAGCACACCTTTTCAGTGACCAGAGCCTCCGGAAAGTCAAACCCTAGTATTGACTGGTACCAGAAAACTAGGAAACCAGAACCAATACTAGAAGTAGTAGTCAATATTTGCACAGGTCAAGTTCCAGGGGGTAAAAATTGAAATTTTTGAAATATGACATCTGCAGTATACTCGCCTCAACTCAACGCACCTCCTAGTAAGATCAGATCAATTTTTTGAGCACTTTAAATTTTTGGTCATTTTCTCAGCTCTAGGTCAAGATGTCTGCACGCACTAAGCTTGTTGACAAGTTAGAAGGTGTGGAAAATTTCAATGCTTGGAAGTACAGGATTACACTCATTCTTGAAGAGAATGACCCTGCAAAATTCTTAAAAGAAAATGTACCAGAACCCGAAGAAGATGTAGCTAAAGAAAAGTACAAGAAGGATATGGTTAAGGCCAAAAGGATCATTACACACTCCATTAAATATCACTTGATCCCTCAAGTATCTTCCAAGAATACTCCAAAAGAAATGTTTGATGCCCTAACCAGAATGTATGAAGGAAAGAACATTAAACAGAAGAAGAACTTGAGAACCCAACTCAAGAACACAAAGATGCAGAAAGAAGAAACAGTTCAAGAATATTTCTCTAGGGTTACTAATTTCAAAGAACAACTAGAAGAAATTGGAGACAACTTGGATGAACATGAACTCATCATGAAAACTCTTAATGGTCTCACAAAACCTTGGGATGCCTTCATCCAAACTATCTGTGCCAGAAAGGAGAAACTCCAATTTAACAGTCTATGGGAAGATTGTGTTCAAGAAGAAGCAAGAGTAGCCAACCGATAAGCGGTACTATTAAGGGATGAAGACCAAGCCCTGGATGTTCATGCTAAAGGAGGAAATAAAATGTCTCATTTACAAAAGGAGACCCTCCTCCGTAAGGAATATCACTCCCCAAAGAGATTCACCCACTTTCATAGAGAATCTCATCCTCCAAGGAGATTCCAGAAATATCAGAAGGGTCAAAGAAGAGAAAAAAAATTATCCTCTTATCAATGTTATCATTGTGATAAGATGGGACACATTGTTAAGAATTGTCCTGCTAGAAGAGAAGAATACAAGAAGATAAATAACAAAATACATCACGCCCATGCAGTCGAAGATGATGAGGCACCCACGAAGTTGTCCAAAGAAGAGATTGAATATTATGTCTTATTTTTTTCCCTCTTAGGATCTATGACATCTGGAGAGGATACTTGGTTCATAGACAGTGGTGCCTCTAAGCACATGACAGGTTAGAGAGACATTCTCTCTAGCCTTACAGAAAAGAACTTTCCCTAGAAAGTTACACTTGGAGATTATTACCAATACCCTATCAAAGGAGTGGGAGAATCCACCTACAAACTTGATTTTGGGGACCCTGATGAAAATGAAGGATGTACTATATGTACCACATTTGACAAAGAATTTTCTTTCTATATCATCTTTAGATAATAAAGGTTTAAGTGTTGCATTCATAGATGGTGAAGTTATTATGTGGCCTAAAGGAAAAACCATAGAAGATGCAATTGTTTTTGGAACAAAAGAAGGTGGCTTGTATAAGTTAAAAGGTCACTCAGATGTAGCCTTGACTCACTCCACTGAGATTCCATGTGAACTTTGGCATAGAAGACTAGCTCACATCAACTACAAATCCTTACCATATGTAAGCAAGATAGTTACAGGCCTACCAAAATTCAAGGTGGATCATGAAGGTGTATGCAAGGGATGTGCACAAGGAAAGAACATAAAGAATCCTTTCCCAAAGAGAGGTAGTAAAGCAGAAGGAATCTTGGAGCTCATCCACTCATATGTATGTGGTCCAATGCCATCAACCTCTCTTAGTGGGTATGTATACTATGTGTCATTTATTGATGATTATTCTCACAAGACTTGGGTTTATTTCTTGAAATCAAAAGATGAAGTATTTGGAAAATTCAAGGAACACAAAGCCTTGATAGAAAATCTCTCCGAAAGAAAAATCAAGATACTCAAGTCAGATAATGGAGGAGAATACACCTCAAAAGAATTTGTAATCTTTTGCAGAGATGTTGGGATTTAGAGGGAGCTCACCACTCCCTATAATCCTCAGCAAAATGGTGTAGTAGAAAGAAAGAATATAACAATAACGGAAGCAATGAAGACTATGATCCACGATCAAGATCTTGTAATGTACTTATGGGCTGAAGCAGCAAGAAAAACAATTAATGTCCAAAACAGATTATCCCATAGTGCACTTGGATTCAAAACTCCTGAAGAAATGTTCTCTCAAAAGAAGCCAGAAGTAAGTCATCTCAAGATATTTGGTTGTCCAGTGTTTGTACACATTCTGAAAGAAATGAGAACTAAGATGGATCCCTCATGAAAGAAGGGAATATTTGTTGGATACTGTGAGGTCTCTAAGGCCTTCAAAATTTACATACCAGGTTACCATTGTTGGGTATGTGTTATATTCTTTGCACGAGTAGTATTTCCGGGACGACATATTTCCGGGATGACATATTTCCGGGACCACATGATATTAGGTGGTTTTTCAGCACATGGTTTTTTGCCGATGGTTTTCTATTTCCGGTCAAGAAATTAGGGTTTTTTTACTAATCCAAGTCATTGGGTTAGGGTTTTGGATGTCGCTAGCTCCTATATGTATATTGTATTGTAAACAATGTAACACAATGCATGAATATAATATATGCTGGTTTTCCCGGTTTGGGTTTCCAGGTGAAAATCTATGTGTAATGTTTGTATTTTCCATTGTATCTTTTCTGTTCTTTTCTGAATATCAGTTTGCAGTAGATATTGTACAAGGTTGGAATTTACATTTGGTATCAGAGCTTTATTGGCTTCAGGGGGACGCCTTTGTCGTCAAGGGTTTGGCTCAGGACTGTGATAAGCCTTGTTACAGTGGGAGATCTGCGGTATTGTTTTTCAGGTGAAAAGAAATGGAAAGCAATTCAAAGATGGAGATCGAGAAGTTTAATGGGAAAAGATTTGAGCTGTGGAAGCTCAAGATGGAAGATCTGTTGGTGGACAGAGATCAGTGGATCACGGTAGATCCAGGTACGACACCTACAGGAACTTCTGCAGATGATTGGAAAAAGACAGATCGGAAGGCAAAGAGAACAATTCGACTGTGTCTCTCCGATTCAATATTACTGAATGTGTCAGAGGAAGCTACAACCAAAGATTTATGGGAAAAGTTGGGGAAGTTGTATCAGTCTAAGTCCCTGTTAAATAAACTATTCCTGAGAAAGAAGCTGTATAACTTGAGGATGAGAGATGGAGACTCGGTGGCAGAGCATTTGAATGCCTTCAATACTGTGGTAAGTCAGTTAGTATCTGTTGATATTAAAATTTCAGATGAAGATAAATGTATCAGTTTGTTGTGTT